>WEIU01010623.1:5932-138292 GCA_013389925.1 Aegithalos caudatus | reverse complement strand
CGCCCGGGCTCTGCAGGGAGGGCTGCAGGCTCTGAGCTGCCTCCGCCGGGCCGGGCACGGCACCTGGGTCACTGCCTGCCTGGGAAAGTGCTGAGGCAGAGTTTGACTCGAGTGTAGCCCGTGCGGAAGAGAAAAGGAGTTTTGTGCAGGGTCGAGGTCCCCTCGGGATGAGTCCAGGCAGGATGAGTGGGTGTCCCGTGCTCTGCACTGACCACCCCGGTCTCACATTGCTGAGACAAGTGCGGTGGTAGAGGTTCTCAAATGCATTAAGCTGTGCTGTCGTTCTTCCTAGAGGGAAAAGTTTCCTCCAACAGTTCTTTCAAAACAGCTCCCTAAATTTATGTAGTATCCTGTCTGCCAGTCCTCTGGTGATGTTGAAGAGATGTGTGAGCTAAAACAGCTTAGAATGAAGTGTCTATACTGATAGAAGAAACTATACTTTCCTTGTGTGGCAAATATAGGATAGCATCAGTGTTTATGTCATGTTTACACTGCTTAGGGTAAATTTCTGGATTAATTCTGCACTGCTCCTGGTGAAGCAGTGAGAAGAAGTCTAACATGAAGAGCTCACTTCTGTTTATCCAAGTTTTGCCCTCAGATTCATGGGTACGATTTTATTTCAGCTGCAAATTTTGTATTCTTTCAATGTATAAATGTCATTAGCTGGGCTCACGCAGCCAATTGGTATCTGGAATAAAACTAACACCAGGTTATTATTCAAGCTGGAAAAGTGTGCTTTGAGTTTAAAACCCCAGGTACAACTTTACAGCTGCCTTTCTGCATGTGTTGTGTTTGTTGTTCATGCTGCAGATTTTGATAACAATTTAAGCCTCGAGTTGCCATTCATGTGCATCTTTACTTGGCCTGCCCTCCAGGGACTCTATAGGCAGCAGATGGACTCAGCCTTGTAACCAAAGGTTGTAGTGAACTTTAAAAAATGTGGAAGTGCTTTATTTGAGATGTTTTTTACATTTCTGCTTGGTTACTCTAAACAAATGTAACATTTACATCTTGATCTCTGGCTGGTGTGGTCAGGCTGTCCTGTGCCTTCAGTGAGAGCACAGGAGCAGCTGAACAAAAACTTTCAGCCTGAGTCCTTGGAGATCACAGAGATTAGATCTGTAANTTTTTTTTTTTTTTTAACAGGTGCACCTTTTGGTCTGGGTGTGTATTTGAAATCTGTAGCAATTTAGAACACATCCAACCACTGCAGAGCACAGCCAAGCAGGACTTAATTTCTAGAGCCCTGTGATAATGGATCATGCACTACACAGGCCTCAATAGTCCTGAGTTTTGCTCCTGTTTCTGCTGTTGACTTTTTGGGATGAGTTTGGCCAAGGCACTTGGTCATCATTTCACCATGTGCAAAACAGTCCTTGGCCACCAGCTCCATTAGTGAGGTGCTGTCAGGGCAGCAGAGGTGTCAGGACTGTGTGACAGTCACACATTCCTGTCCCTGGGGCAGGGAGTGCAGGATGAGCACCGTGAGTTTAGTCAGCTCTTGTAACATACCCAGCTTCCACATCCCCCAGGCATTGCTGCTTGTGAGGAGTCTCCATCACTCCTCATGGGCCTCTCTTGGCTCTGAAACCTCTCCAGAAACAGGGTGAAGAGAATTTACACTCTGTGTGCTGCAGACACTGTGATAATTCTTATTCCTTTGATTTCTGCACAGGCACACGGGGCTGCCTCGCTGTTCTCATTTGTGAGTTCTGATAGCAGGGCTGGCTCTTCCACACACCAGATCCAGCTGCTGTCATTTCAGCTTTTTCCTCTTCCCACTCAGTTTTGGGAGGTTTGTTTTACTGAATGGACTGAAATGATGCTTCCAGGCATACATTGTCCAGGAGATAATAGACCCTGGAAGTGAGTGTTGTAGCCAGGAAATCCAGCACACCTGGGAATTGTGTGCTGCACAGCCGAGGTGCTGTGCACTTATGGTAAAAGCACTTCAGCACATTTTGTCTCTACAGCTTTTTGCCGTGGAGTTCTTCATGTCACTTTCTCTGAGTACTTATTGGAATTATTTCTTGCTCAGATGCGTTTTCTATAAGCTTTTCATGCTCTTAATGTGGGTTTGTTAGGTTTTGCATGATATTCTCATTATTGCTGTGTTCCCTTCCATGTGTCTTTGACTTAGGGCAAGGAAGAATATTCAGAAGTGCAGTCTAATGGTGGGGGTGGGATCAGATGACTCTAAGATAGAAGTGGTGTCCTTGGCTTCTCAGTGTTGCATTCAGTGCCTCTGTACAGATGCATCGTGCATCCAGCAGCTGCCTTTACACACTCAGGGGTTTGAGAGCCCAGCTGCTTAAAGACAACACTGATCCCTGTGGGAAAGTCCCTTGCTGTTCCAAGGAACCCTTGCAAGCCCCAAGGTGCTGCTCATGTATAACAGCTTGTGGAAACTGGAGCCTGCTGTTGTTTAAATATAGGCATGGAGTTTATCTCTCCAAGCTGTAATGGTGGAATGTAAATATTTGAATTGATTTCTGAGTCACGTTGAATGTTATATATTAGGTGGGCTGGAAGCAAATTGAATAGAAAGTCATTCATTTTGAGGTAGAAATTCACCTAAAACTGTTCTTATAGTTCATTGATTATTGTATAAAGTTAAACAACGAGCAAAAATGATGCAATATTTAAAATCGCTTTTATTCTTCACTGGTGTATTTTTTTTAAAGATGAGACATTCCCCTTGGATTTCAATTATCTTACTTAGATTTTTTTGTTCCAAGCTTGTTTCATTATCAGTATTTCTTTAAGTACATAATGTATATTTGGGTTCTTTAAACAAATAAGCCCACAGGACATCTGGCATATCATAAGGTGTTCTGTTTTTAATGAACCTGGTTTGCCTCCTCCTGCAATGTGATTCTGGGAGCTTCAATAATTTAAGCTTATCTTTTTTTAGAAATTATTGCAAGAGGTCAGAATGTCTTAAAACACACTGTGTTAGATTTTCGTGTTGCTGCTTAAATATCACATTTTGTTTTGGTGCATCATTACTGTTGGGAAACTCAACACATCTCCAATTAGGAGCATGGAAAGCTTCAGTCACTTTGAAGCAGGGACCTTGTGCCTTTTGATTTGTTTCAACAGGAGCTAACAACATAATCTGATAGAGACATGAACCCAGGGAAGAAGGTGATTGCTATCAAATAATGGCTCTATCTTCATTATTTTGAGAAATTGAAGGAAGTGAAGAAAAACCCTGTATCTGTGCTCTGTTTGTAAACCACAAATAGTGTGGAACAAGTCATAGCTTTACCCTGTTACAGTTATCCAGCACTCTTGATAATGGTACCCTGCAGGAAAGAGCACCCTGGCAATGACTTTGTCATGCTGAATTTCTGTCCTGTGATCAGTTTATCTGTTCTCTTTTTTTTTTTAATTAGTAATTGGAATTGAGTATTGGGAAGATCATTGTGTATCATTAGTTACCTGTGGAATAAGATCCCTTCCTGGATCACAGTTGAGCTGTGTAGGAAACTTTGTTGTCCAGGGCTTCATTTATTACTGCTGCCTTTCCTGGGTGCAAAGTCCATACCCTCTTTAAACTTCACATATAAAGTAATTCCCTGTGACCTGACAACTTTCACTAAGGTCTGAGTTTTTAGGATTATACCCAGTTGTGAAAATCTGCTCAGTGCTTATTTGATTGAACCCCAATTTTATGCTAGGAAAAACCTAAAACTAAAATGTTGTCTTGCTGTGTAAATATATGGATAGTTTGTGTTTGAACACGTGGTCTTCAATGCCAGTTCCCATTCATGTCATAAAATAGAGGAGAACTGAAAGTGGCTTGGAGTGATCAGCATGATCATTAGTGTGAGACAGCCTTTGTTCAAGGAACAAGGAGCAGAGTAGGACTCTTTGGGCAAGGAGTGGGATCATTGGGCTGGGGACTGATGAACACAGTTGTGAGTGGCAGAAAAGGGGTCAGTGTTGAGAGATTTTCATTCACTGCCCTTCTGTATAAGAATTAATTGTGTTAAAGTAACAAATATCTGGTGCAGATCCGTGGAGAAGGAGGATCCTCACAGAGTCCAGGGCTCAGCAGTGGATCTCTTTCTGTAGGGGCTGTTAATGGTAATTATGGATCTGAGAAATTGCTAATTGAATTTATAGAAGAAAGTCCATTGAGGGCTCCTGATTCAGGAAGTCAGAACTGTAATTTCTCTGGAGATGGAAGATTATCTTAGGAAGAAGCCTTGTGTGCTTACCATTGTACAGATCCCCAGGGACTTACTGGTGCTGGCTTCTGATCACACAGTACTGGGCTTGGTGGCCATTTTCCCTGGTGTGGCTAATTTTAAGGTTTTATGGTGAATTTGTAGCTAAGTTACCTCTGGCTCTTTAAGAAAAGTAATTTGCTGAGTTTTTTCAATCCCATAAGTAGATCTGTGAAAAATCTTTGCCCAGGAGAAGGGAAAGAGATGATGTTACTGCTTCTGTAGAATTGTTCTCTTAAGATAAGACAGGAATTGGAGAGGCTGTAGTAGTTTAAACATGTAGTAAAGGAATAGAAAATTATATCATGCCAGTAATTTTTGCAAAGCAATGGGTGCAATGACAATTTTTTTGAATGTGTAGCACATCTGCTTTGTCTGAATAGCAATGGTAGAGGTGGATAGGCTGCTGTTCTTTCTGATTTGCAAGTTTTCTCTTGCAAATGCTAATGATACAGAAGCAAAACAAGCCAGGTTATTAGAATTCAAAGGTCTTTGATAGATGGCTTCCCACTCCCCCCTACACATCTAATGGCAAATACCAAAGTAAAGGAGCTCCTCTTGCCCAAGACTTGATGCAGTTTGAAGAGGTCACCTCTTCCACCTCTAAGGTCTCCTAATGGCCACCTCAGTGTCAGTGGGCTCAACTATTTCAAATGATGCACTGGTTTAATTTAAGGGAGCTTCCACATTTTGGAAAGGGTAAAATAAATGTTTGTTTCTTGCTTGTACTTATCTAAATATTCAGCTTAGCTCTGCAAGTTGCATTTGAGTTAATAGAATAAAAGAGGGAATCAGGCACAACAAGCTGAAGAAAAACCACGGCTCATGTGTGTCTTAGCTCATGTGTGCTCTGTGGTCTGAAGGACTTGGAAGGAATGTGAGTTGAGTGCCATCTTTCTGTTCTTAAGGTCTTTGCTTGGCTGCCTGTAAAAATTTTAAGGGAAGTCACATGTCAGAGTTACGATATAAATCCAAATAAAACAAACCTTAAAAGAAGTCAACATAAAGGATACAGAAGTCAAAATGAAGCCAAATGTGTATCTCTCAGAAAGTAAGAAATAGTGGATATTTGGATGGGGATTTTATTAGGAGTTTACTGTCAAGGTTTCAGTTGCTACAGCTGGACATAAAACTTGCTGTTGGATATTTTATCAGGTTTTATAGATTTTTTTTTTGTGTCTTTGCATCTCCTCAAGATACAGCACAAGATTGACACTCATGGGAAATTTATCAAGTAATCTTGGTGTGTGGGTACTGGTACTTTTGGCTGTTTGATAAATTGCTTTATTTCATAGTGGCATATATGTTGTCTTGCTTGCAGAGGCATTCCAGTTTGAAAGGGTTGGAAGTGCTGCCAGAAATTCTTTGGATGTGGAAATCGCATGCGTGTTCTTTCAGATAATCCTTAGTGGTGGCTCTTTGAGCATCACTGAAAGGCAGGAAGCTTGCTGCTCCCCTCTTCCTTTTCCTCTGCAAAAGTTAAAACAACCATGAACATTTACAGAGTGAATATGAGCCAGTGGTTAGAGCAGAACATGTTGGAAGTGAGGGCTTTCTGGTTTCCCAAGCTGTTTCCCAGCTATGTTATTTGTTACAGAGTTTACATTCTAGTGAAATTATTAGCTTTCTTAGCTTTCTGAAAGATGTAGCACATGGAGAATTGAAGGATTTAAGGTTAATACTGCTGTTGGTTAGTCCTTCTCTTTCTACATGGAAGCCATAAAATCAAAACTAGTCTTTGGGTAGAAGAGTTCCATTAAGAGAAATGAAATTTGAGACAGGTAATTGTGTGACCAACAGATGCAGCCTGAGACTGGGAAGGATTTAAAAAAAACAAAACCCAGAAACCAAAAGAGGACTTGCTTCAGGTCCTCAGCTAATGAACTGTAGAAACCTGGAAGAAATTCCATACTCAAATACAGTTTTGCCTTGTTGGCACTCGCTTTGTGGTATTACTTTGCTTTGAGGTATTTGGCATATCCTGCTGGATTAAGTGTCCCTGGTTATCACTGGGTTTTGTGGCATGATACCTTCCAAATAGGCTTTTAATAGGCTGCCATTTCTGTCAGCAAGCTGCTCTCAGCTCTTGTAGTCTGCTGTGATTCTTACAACTTGAGCCTTTAGAAGAAGAAAGTTGCTTGCCAGCCAGAAGAGTTATGGTGGTTCTGGCATTTCTGCATTCCCTTGAATGTAAAACAATTCAGTATATTGTTGCTTGTTCTCTAATTCCAGGAAAGCCAATATTTTCAGTGGACATTCACCCAGATGGGACCAAGTTTGCAACAGGAGGACAAGGTAAGTCTGGGTACTGACAGGAGGCAGAATTTTGGGTAGTAATAATAATAATCTTTGCCTCCACAGCACTTGAATTGGTTTGACCCTTTTAAAAAGACATCACTTTTATCTCTAAGAAACAGATAATTCCATAAGCTACTAAAATGTATTGGGAAGTGCTGCTGCTCCTGCAGAAGGCAGGGTTACATCTTCTGATGTCCTCATCCCCTTGGACGTTGTTGAGATAGTAGCTGCTATCAGTGATTGAGTCGTGGCCATATGGGCCAAATTTCCTTTTCATTTGAAGAGGAACTGGATGTGCAGTTCAGCTTTTTCAGTTGCTAAATAGCAGAGCTATTGGGACAGAAAAAATCCAATTATATAAATAGAATAGCTTAAGAAATATATGCAAAAATATTATTTGGTTCACAATAGTGAATAATTTTATGTTGGCTACAATAATTGCAATTTAGTATTTGAATATGTATATTTTCTCTTTTAAAATACAATTTTATTACAAGTAGTTGTCCTTATAGCTGGTGTCAATTACATACAGTATGACTTTTGTACAAGGCTGTAGAAATTTATTTTTAATAGCTTCAAGAAAAATAAAGCACTTCTGAATATGTTGAATTTATATCAAAGCAACATCTGTATTCAGATGTTTCCAAAGTCCCCACTGCAGTCATGCCTACATTTTCACATCTGTTCTGGAACTGAGATTAATTTGAAAAGCTTTTTTGCATGTATTTAGAAGGGGGTGCTTTTTGGTCTCTTACAGGTCAGGATTCTGGCAAAGTTGTGATCTGGAATATGGCTCCAGTCCTGAAAGAGGAAGATGAAAAGAATGAAAATATCCCCAAGATGCTTTGTCAGATGGACAATCATTTAGGTAACAAAGTTGGTTGGTTGGGTTTTTTGTTACTGACTAGTGGTAATTTGCCAAAGCTTGAGACTTACATGTCTGTAATTGCAAAAATGATGCCTGTCCAGTGGTGAAGAATCAATAAAACTCAGCAGAGAAGTCTTATACTTTGGCTGTATACTTTTCAAGCTATTCAGCAGAAAATGTTGTTAAAATGTGGGGAAATGTGCAGAGGAGTATAGATACCTCTGGAAATCTCCTTAAGCTTTTTTTTGGCTGTGACCATAAAGTATTTGATAATGCACATTCTGAGAAACTGGGGAGCTCTGAAGGAAAGGACAGAAGTAGTAAGTGTAAAAGATACATCACCTGGAGTATATTGGTTATAGTTATAAATTTTCTCAGCAGAGCTATTGGGACAGATATGTTACATTTATTACATTATAAATATTACGTTATAAATCATTACATTTGAAATTAGTATGGGGACCTGACAAGTTGTCCCTACTTTTCTTCAAAATATACCTTCCCTCTTTGCCCTCTTAATCCCACTTTATTTACCAGAATAAGTTTCCTTCATTAGAGGAATATTAATCTTTCTTCCTTCAAGCCTCTTTTGCAGAAGCTTTTTTAGATAAGGAACAGGGTTTTTAGGTAAGAAATTCCTCAGCTGCTACTGGAAGATAAGTACCAATTCATTTATCTAAAGCAGACAGAGTAACTGCTACGAGTGGAAAAAACCCACTTAAATCCTAAATGTCTCCTGTCGAGTTTTGCTTATTTGTATTATAAATCCTGTCTGCAGTCCAGAACCACTTATTCACATATTTCATCTTGCAAATTTTCTTTTCTGCGTTTCAGCTTGTGTGAACTGTGTTCGATGGTCAAACAATGGAGTTTACTTGGCCTCGGGGGGAGATGACAAGCTGATTATGGTGTGGAAACGAGCTGCGTAAGCATGTTCCTTCCTTCAGCTCTGTATTTCAGTTCAAGTAGGTTACTCTGTGACATCTTAGTGCTGCCTCCCTGGGCTGCCCTTGGCTGAGCTCAGTGCTCCACCTGCTGTGTGAGGAGCTGAAAGCTGGGACACCAAAGCTCTGGGTTGGAGATGTGGCCTGCTGGCCTTTGGGCTGGAGGCTGTACCTGGGCAGTCTCTCTGCTCTGGAGGAGCTGAGACATTTTCTTCTGTCCTTGAAGAAAGCTTCCTGGGGAGATTTGAAGAGTCACCTTAAATGTTATCATTTTCTGCTATATATAGGAATTCTGCATTTTATTGAAGCTAATTTTTTAATAACTGGAATGACTCTCTCTAAAAAAGTACTTTTTTCCCCTTCTGTATTGTAGGAATAACTGACTATAGAATAGAAGTTTTATCAGATGTGCAGCTGATTTTCTTTTAAAAAAGTGAACAGCTTGTGGTGGTTTTTTTTACACCTGTTTCTATTTTAATTAGGTACATTGGACCTAGCACTGTGTTTGGTTCTAGTAGCAAACTTACTAATGTTGAGCAATGGAGGTGTGTGTCAATTCTCAGGAGCCATTCAGGGGGTAAGTTTAAAGGTGTTGAATGAACATAATTTGCATGTATTTGGAAAAAAATGCTTTTCGGCATCATGTTTTCTTGTTCGAAATATGTATATTTGGTGGCAAGTCAGTAATTAATTTTAAGAGCAACAACGAAAATTTTAAAAAATATGATTTTCAAACAAGTAACTTCTGGTAAGTGTGGTATGTAGGAGAAAAATTAATGACTAAGAAACATATTTTGCTATTTTCTAGCTTAAAAATGAATCTGAATAAAGGAAGCTAAGCTCTAAGTAAATGTTCACACTAGCAGTGAATAATCTCATTGGCAAAAGACCATGTTTTTGTAAATCAAAGAATATCAATGTTTATTTAGAAGAAAAATATCTAAAGAGCAATGCAAAAGTTGAATAAATAAGTAGTTTCAAATGTAATTTGCATCTACTGACATGAGCTGTGGTTAAAATCAAGATGCAAATCACTTTGATCACTCCACGTGTGTTGGAACAAAGTGAGTGCATTGTAATAGCTTCTGCTACTTTTTCATTTAAAACAAGACGAAGTTCTTTGTGCAGGCATTAGTACTTCCTGCAATCACTAAACATTGCATTCTTTCCCTTCTGTTTTTTTCTTGATCCCCCACTGAACAGTGGAAGTTGGGGGAGTCTCACTCCCAATGAGTGTTGCTTTCTTACCTGCCACTTTAGTGAGTGATAATAATTTCTCAGTGATAGCAAAATATTGCTACAGAGAACACAAGTTCTTTGTAAAAAGATTTTTTGATTTTCTGATTGCCATCAGTCTCTTAAATGGAAACTTCCTTTTCCCAAACAGATGTGATGGATGTAGCATGGTCTCCACATGATGCCTGGCTGGCATCCTGTAGTGTTGATAACACTGTTGTCATCTGGAATGCTGTCAAATTCCCAGGTGAGAGCTCTAAAGATGTGCCAGTATGTAAAGCTTTGTGACAGTCTTCTCTCCTTGGGTGTATTTCACCAACTTTTCAAGTCCCTAGGAGGGCATGGGTTGTCTGGATGGCAGTGAGCAGGGGATTCCACACTGCTGCAGACAACAGGCATTCAGGCTGCTGATTTTACATGGAAGTCATGATTGCATGTGTTTATTTACATGCCATTTATTTTAAGCTGGCTTCCAATATTGTTAGCAGAGTTTTTAGACTTTGAAGCTAATAGTGCACCCTCTCAGCCTCTCCTCCCACAGGCTGATAAGCAAGAGTGTGACTGAAAGTAGGTTACCAGGTCTGCCAGCCTTGTGTGTCTGTTGAGTCACAACTTTGACTTGGTTCACACTTGCTGCACAAAGCTGGATTAGTTGTGATAATCTTTGGGTGTGGAGGAAAGGGTGAATGTTTAACTGAAATTCCAGTTCAAGTGCTGCTTTCCACAGCTTCAAAGTGCTACTCTGATGGACTGGGACTCTGCTGTTCTTCCTGCTCTGACTTGTGTTTAAAGAGCATTGCACCTCTTATTCTGGCCAGAATTATTCTTATCACTTTTTTTATTATCAGGGTTTTTTTGAAGTACAGGTTCCAATTTGGTTGATATGTTGTTTCTGCACTAAAGGAGGTTACGCTTAATACACTCTTTCAAAAAGATGTTGTAAATTTTCTCAACACTCTGCCCTGAAGGAGAAAGCAGTAACTACTCTCTATTCTCAATTTTTATGTGCATAGAAATTCTTGCCACTTTGAAGGGGCATTCTGGCTTGGTGAAAGGGCTGACCTGGGACCCTGTTGGGAAATACATTGCCTCTCAGGCTGATGATCGAAGCTTAAAGGTGTGGCGGACCATGGACTGGCAGCTGGAAACCAGCATCACAAAACCCTTTGATGAGGTACTTGAGAGTGTGACTATTCAAAGTGAATTCCCTTTGAATGAATGAAAACTAGAAGAATAACTCTGATTCTGAACAAACATGAATTAATTGAACAGTGCTGAATCAAATGAAGCTCTCAGATATCAGCTTCAAAAGAGGAAAAAAATAAAATTACTTTCTTATAAAAATATGATTGACTAGAGACTCTTATTGCCATTTGGTATTATGGAGGCCAGAGGTTTACATGGGTTAAGTAAACAATTAAGTAAACTTCTGAAATGTAGTGGTTATTCTGGGGAAGTGTTGGCACACTGATCACAATAGTCTGAGTTCTTCCCTATGCATCTTCTATTGGCCACTCTCAGAAATGAGGTGAGTATTTAGGAGGGGTCTTTGGTCTGGCATCATAGGGCTGTTAGGTGATGACTTTGCTGAAGAGATCAAGTTTCTGGGGACAGAAGCTGATGCTTGGTGAGTGGAGTGTTCTGCAGTGATCTGAGGGTGTTGTGATTAGTGCAACTGCTCTTTTTAATAGACCTTATCTGCTTCACGTGGGAGCTGATGTGGCAAGCTGAAGGCTCATCATTAGTGGTTGCTGTGCTGCAGCCCTGTTGCTAATTAAGACTGTGATAAATACTGAGGAAACAGTATCCAAAAAGATGTATCATTTGTATTTCCTTTTAAAAAGCTGTCTGAGTTCCTTTCCCCCCTTTTGATAGGCCTTCTTAAAGTTATACTACATCACCTGCGTAAACATGCCAAGTGCTAAGAATTGTGTATGAGGTCATTCTCTTATATTCACAGGAAGCTTCCTTTGTAATCATATTCCCTAAATCTGAAATTTAAATACTTTGTATTACAACCCCTTTGTTTGCCAAACACTTTAATCCATCTCTGTTATGTTGGGTTTTTGTTTGTCAGTGTGGAGGGACGACTCATGTGCTGCGCCTTAGCTGGTCACCTGATGGTCACTATCTGGTTTCTGCTCATGCCATGAATAATTCTGGACCCACTGCTCAGATCATTGAGAGGGATGGATGGAAAACCAACATGGATTTTGTAGGGCATCGGAAGGCAGTTACAGTAGTGGTGAGTGAGTGATAGTAATTTATCCCTGAAGTTAAAACTTGTATGTGCTTTTTGATAATTTTATGTATAAATGGGACAAGAGGTGAAGATGGGTGTCAAGATTAGTAAAGCAAATGCATGGTTGTGATTAAAAAACGTCAACTTTACATGTTGAAAGCAATCAGGTTGCTCTTGTGATAAGGGAACTGAATGTGGATGAACGAGACAAGGGGGAATACAAGAGCATGTTAGGAATGTCAAACATCAGCTCTGTTGGCTGTTCAGTGACTTGATTAAAATGAATTAAGTTTCTAGTGGGCTTCTGATCCCTAGTAAAATTAATATTGTTTGCCTTTCCTGTGAAGGCATTCAGAAAGCCTCTGCAGCTTTTGTCAGTGCTCTTATGTAAGAGTCTGCTTCAGGACTTCATTTATATGAATATGATTTTTCACTCTTAGTGGAAAATTTGCTTTGAAAGCAGAACTCCTGTTAAAATGTCATTTCTGTGATAAAATTTGGGCATCTCATTTGTTTAGAAATTCAATCCAAAAATCTTCAAAAAGAAACAAAAGAATGGGAGCTCCACCAAGTCAAGTTGTCCCTACTGCTGTTGTGCTGTTGGTAGCAAAGATCGATCTCTTTCTGTGTGGGTAAGTGATTTTTATGCTGCTTTTGAACTGATGTATGTGGTCGTTGGATAACTTGGGGGTTTAGCACAAAGTCATGTATACAGCATTAGGTCTTTAGTTTCATGTTTAGGGGTTTTTTTTTGTCTCTCTTGTTACAGGTTTAGCTGGGGGAAGAAAATGGATTGGTGTTAGTCCATTTCTCTTAAGGCAAGGGCAGTTAGAAGCTAGGGGCAGAGTGTGCCCTGGTAAGGGGGAGCAGCTGTTAGGGGATAAAACATTTTACCACAGTTAATAAATGTAACCTTATTTTTGTCCTTTTACTTGTGTTCTGTCTTTGTAAAGGAAAGGGATGTGAAAGTGAATGAGCTTTTAAAGTATTCTTTCAAGGTTTTGATATCTAGTTTAGGTTTTACTTTAAAATCTACACTAAAATTTTTATTCTGGCTAGGAGAAGAGTAGCTATTTTCACATTTTTAAATGCAACTGGAAAATACAGGGAATCAATTTAACAGATTTGCAAAGCTTTGTGATAACTTGTGCCAGAACACACCAATTGCTAACTGCAATCTACTATTTATAGATTCCAGTGTGATATTTATCCATCAATCTCTGGATGCATAACTAAATCTGTTTCTGGTAATGGCTACCAGTGCATACCCATATCAAAGTATCAGTCAGTATATTTTACTTTCTATTTATATTATGAGGATTTCATTTGGAGAGGCTGTTGAGAAGGTAGTACAGAGATGCAAAGTTATAGGTTGTCTTTGCCCTGAGGAGCTTAATAAACATATATAGAGCACAGACCTATGGAAGCATGGGTAACTACTGAAGAGGACAGTGACACTGCATCTGTGAACCTGTGAGCATAAAACTTCCCTGACCATATCTGAATGCTCTCTCATTTCAGTTTTACTATACACTAGAGGCATGAAGTCCATCAGTTTGGCATTAAAGAGCTTAGAATGTCTAATTTAGAGCAGGTTATTGGAGTTTTCATATTCAGCTCTTTATTACTAAGCTGATTCTTAATTGCAGAGGAATCCTCTTTAAGAGTAATTGTGAGTCAGATTGCCTTTGCTCTTAGTAGGTTTCACTTTCTCAGACAAGTAGTCTGAGTGAGGACATGGAAACCTAATCTGTTGTCTGTCTTCTTGTGCTGGCAGTTTGCAGCATCCTTATCTCAGTACAGCTTAGAATAGAAGCTGTCTTTTAGATCTGTGGAATTGCTTTTGGAGTGGCAGAGAGTGTTTTATGACTGTGGTGTGAAGGCAGAGTTGATTAAGAAATTCAGTCTGTGTTTCAGAAAGGAGAGGTGAATGTCAGCTGTTCTTCTCCAGAGCTTTTCTGTCCCAGCAATGGAACAGGTGACTTGGTGCTTCAGATGCACCACCAGGCTTGCAGCTGTTTCCTGGCCAGACCTTGTTTGGTGCATGTTGTGAGGCTCTGGGAGAGTGTTAATGGGGTACTATCTGTAGAACTTCTACATTTCTGAGTGTTGTTTCTTGTTTTCTTTAGCTCACGTGTCTGAAGCGACCTTTAGTTGTCATACATGAGCTGTTTGACAAGTCAATCATGGACATCTCCTGGTAAGTTGACTTCTGCTGTTTGTTATGGAAGCCAAAGCATTGTTACCAACTTTAGGTGTACTTATTAGGTGGAAATGCCTTAAAACAATACAGTTGAGGTTGTTGGAACAGAAGTAATTGCTTGCTGAAGGTTTTGTTGCTACTGCAGCATCCTTTGTAGCCAGCAACTAGCATATGGTCACTTAAGATTATTAACTGAATAAATAGTAATGTATTTAGAACAAGACACAGTAAAATAGCTGTGGAATGAGTTCCTACTTGTTATGATTCTCTGACATAGGTTGTGTAAATTCTATCACTTCCTCACTACTGAAAATCTCCCTTAATAGTTACAACAACCTCTTGGTGGGTTTATATGGTGAATTTTAAAGCTTACAATCGTGTAACTTCCTGGTTTCTATGTGCCATATGGATTTTGCCATGAAGCTCAGTGAACCACAATAAAAAGTTTCCAAAACCAAAACATTTTTCTTTCATTAACAGAATAATACTAGAAAGCCAGCAAGTGGAATATTTCATGAGAACTGCTGCTATTGTTATAGAACAATAGCTTTGAATAGTTTCATTTTCCTGTAGTGTTTTTTATTTCTCCATCTGCAATTTGCACATTTTTCATGGCATGAAGTCATTGGGAGTAATAGCTGGTTAACATTTTGCAGTTTCTGAAGAAATGGTTTTGTGGGATATTTGAGAGACAAAGGATCATCAGGCAGCTTGATATTTTACATCCATATAAAATAAGAATTAGAGCCATTACTTTGATATTTTATATGAAGGGGATAGCTAAAATGTCAATAATATGGGATGTTCCCAGAGACATGCTCCATTCTGAAAACATACCGAGTAAGTGCTGAGAACCTGATACTATTATATTGTTATATTTGTATAATTTCTGGTTTAGAATTTTAGATTTGCATCTATCAACATAATATCTGTAAATGATTATGTTTTCATGGAACAATTGCTTGGATCCAGAGGTCAATAGGAGCTCAGCAATTTTCTCTGCTAAGCATGCAGAAAACTCAACATGATTTTACTTGGAGTACTGTTGGTGTACCCTGTTTCGTGGTGCTGAGGTTGATTTCTCTGGGTGTGATGCTATCAGGGTGCCAGCTGCCACAGAGATAGGGGTTTCCAAATACCTATAGCTGGGGTATTGTAATAGATTTTTGGTAACTTGGATAGGACTTTGGAGTTGTGCCAGCTTTCCTTTCCTCTTCCCTTCAGTGTGACAATTAATCTGTAAGTCACTGTGTTGCTGTCTCTGTGAGCTCTGTATTTGAAAGTGTCTGGGATAGAACTCAAAATTCATCAAGTATTTTTTCAAATGTGCAGTAATAGGTTACATATGCAAGATTATAAATCTATTAAGACAGAAGGTATAGTTTCTCCTCTCTCTTTTTGCTAAGAAAACCTGACCTCCAGAAGAGGGTTATTACTATGTATCCCCATGAATAGTCACATGGGCAGTTTGGTTAAAAATTAATAATGAACAATAAAAAATCAAACCTGTGTTCTTGCCTAGTACCAAGATTTTTGGCCTGCTTGTCAGCTGAGGGCCCCTTTCTTCACCCACTTCCATTAGCACAAAAATTTTGTTCATCTGTTGAAGGAAATGCCTTTAGAATTTTCTCTCACTGTTCATTGTGAACACTACTCTGGTTTACCCCTTCAGGAAAGTTTTTATGGTGCTGCCTGTGCCATGGGCAGGTATATTGTCATCCTTGTGCAGTCTGTGAAGGAACATTGGCACAAGGACTCTGCTGCTTGTCATCCTGTCTCCTCACTGTCCCACTTCTTTGGTTCCATGAGTTATTGCTGTGATAATAAATCTCAAGCTGAGCTTTTTATTGAACAGTCCATCAGATTGCTACTTTGCATGAATGAAAGATGAAAAACAAAATGGACCTTTGTTTCCCTCAGGACCCTTAATGGACTTGGTATCCTGGTGTGTTCCATGGATGGATCAGTGGCATTTCTGGACTTTTCCCAGGATGAACTTGGGGATCCACTCAGCGAGGAGGAAAAGGTACAGTAAGGACTCAGAGAACCTTTGATCATATTTCAGGGGTGTATTGATTCAATTAAAATACTGGCCTGTTTATAGAAGTATGTAGTAACTGATTTCCATGTTATAGAAAATGTGTTGCTCTTGTCTGCTTTACAAATCATTAAAAGAGAGTAATCAAGGAGTGAATTTGTGGTATTAATTTCTGTTCTGGAAAGAAAGAATTTGGAAAGCATTTACTTGCTTTTACACATCACTATACATCTGAAGTAATTATTTGGCCAAGGAAGAAAGAAGTGGGTGCTTCAAAACACTATAAAATTACTCTTTCACTTGCATATATGCAAGTCTTTTTAAACTGATTGATTGCTTTTGGCTGTTTTTCCTCTCATTGCTATTAGCAACTAGAGCTTTGAATTTCATTTCTTTTACATATTGATTAGTGTGAGTTGAAAACACAAAGAAAAAAATCTGGGGAATAAATGATACAGAGGGCATTTTATAGATTCCATTAGATTTGTGTGATTCCCTTGTATTATAACCAGTGATGTCATGGTAGCTCTTGTAGTCACTCATCTTTAAAACCCACAGAGCAACATTCACCAGTCCACCTATGGCAAAAGCCTGGCTATCATGACTGAAGCTCAGTTGTCCACCACCATTATTGAGAACCCAGAGATGCTCAAGTACCAGCAGAGACAGCAGCAGCAGGGGGATCAGAAGAATGCATCCATTCGGGACAGCTCTGGGAATTCCACAGCTCCCAAAGTGGCAAGCATGGTTAATGGGGAGAGCCTGGAGGACATTAGAAAGGTGGGTGCTCTTGGGCACTGTCAGATATTGAGTCACCAAATACCAAACTGTTAGGAAAGAGCCAGTTTCTGTGCCCTTATTTGTGTTGAATGGCAGCTTCCAGCCTGTGTATGGATGTCCCAGCTGATCAACTTAGTGGGGATTGTTAAAAGTTAAATGTTTTTTAGCAGAAGTAAGGCTATGTGGAAGCAGGCTTGTGGATATTTCTGTGATGGGTGCAAAATTCTTGGTGTGCAGAAACCAAGAGTAACTAATGACAGAGAAGCTGTAGAACTGTTTCAGTTTCTCAATGAATTCAGTTTCAACAGAGGTTGAAAGCGTTATTTAATTCTGTCCTGAACACAGAACACAATGTTTAATTAAAGATTTGATATGCACAATGTTGAGACTTGATTCTAAAGTGGAGAGCAGACTACATTCTCCACAAATGCCTTTTCTACAGATGGATAGATTGAAAATTGGAAGTGTTTGTGTTTATGGGAAAAAGTCTTTGCTAACAGATTTTTAATTGAGGCACCTCTTCTAATACATCTATTCTTACCAGTTTGAAAAAAAAATTAAAGTAGCATTTCCCATTTATCAGAAATTATGATAAAATATATTTCCAAACAGAACCTCTTAAAAAAGCAAGTGGAAACACGAACAGCAGATGGTCGGAGAAGGATCACACCTCTCTGCATAGCTCAACTGGACACTGGGTATGTTTGAAAGTAATATTTAAAATCCTTCTTTACCTTCTTATTTTTGGGTTTTTTTCTGTTCCAACTTGGTATTCCATCTTAAGGCATCCTAAAGCACTTACTGGAAATAAGTGTGTATTCTTATGAAATACAGTTTCAACCAGTGTTCTTTGGCCATAAGATCTCACTTCTAATAGATCAGGCTAATTTCTCATTATTTACTGTTATAGATCAACAATGCTCTAATATATTGTTGGTTCATATCTCTATTGGTACCAGCTTTCATATCCTTTGGGCATGAGAAATTACTCTGGAAAGTAACTGGGGATTTATTTAGGTTGTGTATGAGTATCTGCATGTGGAAAAAGGAAGAACAGAATAAACATTTTAGCTAAAATTACTATTTTTGAATTATCTTTAAAGTGGTTTTGAGAAATGTATTTGTTGTTTGTGGTTTTGAGAAATGTATTTGTTGTTTGTCGTTTTTTTTAGGGATTTTTCTACAGCATTTTTCAATAGCATCCCAATATCTGGAACTCTGTCTGGCTCAATGATGTCTTCTCAAAGTAACCAGCAGCTCATGTCACTAGATTCTAACGCAGCAAATTCCCTTAATACTTCAAAGCCTTCTGTAGAGCCAACAGCAGCCAGTATAAAACCAACAGATGATGCAGCCAATAAAGATGGGTCAGTATTTGCTGGTTTGTTTTTCAATTGCATGAGTCTGTTTAGTTTTTAATTCTTGTTTATAGTTCTATAATGAAGAAATTATTAAAGTTTCCTTACTGCAAAATCCCAAGAATCTAACCTTCCTGAAAACATTGAGATTTTATTAGTGTTTGGTTACTTTGAATATTGATAAACTGGGAATGAATAAATCCATGTGCATAGCTGACAGTGAACTTCAGTGCAATGAAGCTGATTGCTTTAACAAAATGACTTGCTTATGGGTTGGTGGGTTGCTATTAATAAACAATAGAAGGTGTTCCACTAGTGTAAGTAATGAAACCTACTTTACATCAAATTCTGACCTGTGTCCTCTCTTCAGACATGGTGATCCTTTTTGACTCTGTAACAACCCCACCAGAGCACAGTGACATTGACTTGTCAGTGCACATGTGCTGATGGGCCAGTGTGTCTTTCAAATTAACTACAGAACAACTGAATTTTACTTGCATTTCCCTTAGTGGTAGCACTGGCCTGACTTCTTCCCAGTGTGTTTTTGCAGCATTTGTAGCAACATCATGTCATTGAAACCTTTACTTCTCCATCAAATTTGGTTGAAATTGGCCACATATATAAAAATGAGCGGGTGGACTATGAGAAATGATTGACAGATGAAACTACTAAGTGTCCTTTTCTTTGTAAATTGTACTCCTAGCAGCTTTTTAGTACAAGCATCAGTTATTTTAGAGCCATTCATTCTCTGAATTCATTCTCTGAATGAATTGAAAAATCTCTAAAGTAAACAGCTATTGAAATAATAGATCCTGGAATGCTTTAGTGGGGGGAAAACACATTCCTTTGCTCTAGAGTTATGCTTGGAAAAGCCTAATAATCAAGTTGGATTTTTCAACAACAAAATCTAAAGCTGGCATAAATTGTTTCATTGATAAACAGCAAAATATAATATTGTAATGGAAATATTTGGTAACCTGAACAGGGGTAAAAGCAGGAACCCTTGTGATAATTTAAAGAAGTGATCCTTTTGCAGTAAGTACCAGCTGAAAGTATCATTCGCTTCCTGAATTTAAAATACACAATGCATGAATTAGGGTCTTTTAATCCAGATATGAAACCACATGAAGCTCTGAGGTGTATCACAGACAGCTTTTGAGAGTAGGCAGAGCTTGCAAAACACTGATGCATGAAAGAGTAGAAAAAGAATATCATAATTGATTATGTACTTGAGTGAAAGCTTTTCAACATGGTTTCTAGCCAGGATCACGAATGCTAGTTGTTATGAGCAATGCAACTTACCAGGACTAAATTTTTCCATCCTTCTTTTGCTGTCTCTTTTCTTGACAGTGTAAATGCTACCTCTGCCTCAGCTGCTCCTTCTGCATCGTCTTCCTCTGTGTTGACAACTCCATCCAAGATTGAACCCATGAAAGCATTTGATTCTCGATTCACAGAACGATCCAAAGCCACCTCAGGGACTGCTGTTGTAACAAACACAAATCAGACTGTTGTGGACAGGTAAGACACAGCCTGGGGTGGGAGGAAGGTGATAACGTAGAGTTGAAACACTAATTCTCTGTGGTGTAGATGTCACACTGCTGACTCTCTAGAAGTTGTCTTGGGTTTCTTCCACTATTGGAAGGAAGAGGGCAGCTACAAATAGGTGAATTCTGTGCTGGTGTTATCCCTTTGTACATTTGTGCTTGGCATTTTGGTATCAAGCAGATTCTCCAAGATATTCCAAGTTAAAACTATTGTTGTAAGAGGCTGTGTGTGCCTGTGTGACTGAGTGCAGCTGGACTCTTAGAAGACAAAACCAGCCAAAAAGAGCCAGTCTGTATCTCTGTAGAAGAGAGATTTACTTCAAGATAAATTACTATACATGTCAGCAGATGACCTCTCATCATCATAGATGCAGTTATATGCCTTCAATTTTATGCCTTGAAGGCATGAAGAGGAGATTCTGTGATTTTTCAAGGGTTTTGGCTCCGGATCCATGTGATTAAAAAAAAAAAAAAAAGAAAGCATTTTGTTTTGTGACAGTGTTATGGCATAAATATTCCTGTTTTACCAAAACAAATTATATAAAAAAGCAATCTTGATTAAAATGTAGTTCCCCAGTTATTATCAGTAAAACATGTTTTTATACATCAATATTTTATGTCAAAGAGCTTGACCATGCGATGCAGGAGCAAGATGTATTAAATTACTCTCAAAATTGCTTCTAATGTGTGAGTGAAATACGGATAAAAGTGTATTGTTTGGTGTAATTCAGATGCCAGAGAAAAAAGGTTTGGATTCTGGAAGATATTTCTCTGAAGCCAAGTAGTTAAGGAATAAGTTGCAAAAC
This sequence comes from Aegithalos caudatus, assembly GCA_013389925.1. Taxonomy (NCBI): domain Eukaryota; kingdom Metazoa; phylum Chordata; class Aves; order Passeriformes; family Aegithalidae; genus Aegithalos; species Aegithalos caudatus. The sequence continues at coordinate 117,737 of WEIU01010623.1, read as the reverse complement.
AGTGTGAGTTAATAACCAGCTATTGGAAGGAAGGAGAAGTGTATGATTAAATGACCTATTTTAGGGTATAATGGTTAACAAGAGAGTTCACAGGGATTATACTTTGTATTAGTTATATTATATTTATTTATAGTCATGGACCTGTTGGAGCAAGTCCAGAGGAGGCCACAAATGGGAGGGCTGGAGCAGCTCTGCTGTGAAGACAGACAGAGAGCTGGGGCTGTACAGCCTGGGGAAGAGAGGGCTCCAGGGCTTTAGTGCCTAAAGGGGCTGCAAAAGAACTGGGAGGGACTTTTCAGGGGCATGTAGTGACAGGACAAGGGAGAATGGCTTCAAACTGAAAGAGGACAGGTTTAGATGAGGCATTAGTAAAATTCCCTTACTGTGAGGGTGATAGACACTGGAGCAGGTTACCCAGAGAAAATGTTGGTGTCTCATCCCTGGAAGTGTTCAAAGCCAGGTGGGTTGGGGCTTGGAACAACCTGGCCTAATGGAAGGTGTCCCTGCCCCTGCCAGGGTTGGAATCACATGGTCTTTAAGGTCTCTTCCAAGTCCAGCCATTCTGTGATTCCATAGTTATATTTCCTGAAATGGAAACTGGAGCAGTGAGGTTGTGTATGGTTTGCAGATACACATTTTGCAGCACTCAGAACTGAACAGAACAACTTCTAGGGATAGACAACAGAATGACAAAAGTTCTGCATGAATAAGCAGCAAGTCTAATGTCCACTGAAGGGGAAAATATGAACTACTCTTGCATCTTAGAGTGCTGAATTATTTGTATCAGCTTAGGGAAAGAGATCAGATGGTAATTGGAACTGAATGCTAAAATAAAGTTGCCATTTCCAGCTTTATCCCATGGCTAACTGCTGATTTGATTAATTTTTTTTAAAAAAGGGAGAATATGTCTGATTGGTTTACATATATATTGCACATTATACTTTTGGAAAGGGTTTGCCAAACCTCTTCAACTTCATCCTCCTGCCTTTGTGCATTTTGAAATACACTCAAAGAGGGCTAAGAAATGTCATCTTATCTGCAAGAAGGCAACGTGTAAGATACATGGCAACTCTTGGAATCAGCATTTTTTTTACAGACTTTTTTTTTACAGACTGAAGGATCAGAATTTAATTAAAGACAATAAGCCCAAGGATATTCTGGAGAGCAGCAGTGACAGTGAGGAGAAGATTCCAGCTGTTAAACCACTCAGTGTACCCAAACGGAAACTGGAACTGGAGGGAGAAACAGTGGAAAAGAAGAAAAAAGGAAGGCCTCGGAAAGACTCCAGACTTGTACCAGTAACTTTAACTGTTCAGGTGAAATATATGATTCATTGTGGCTTTCAAAGTTCACTTAATAAAGTCAGTCCCATGTTGACTTGTTCCATTGACTCAGGGAAATGCAAGTAGTATCAGTCCCTGAGAATTTTTAGCCATCCCTTTTCCATGCCTTTAAACTTACTGGTTTTAGAATTTCAGCTTAGAAAAATCAGGTGTACATGGTGTGGTAAATGTGTTTATCTTTTATGTAGATATGTAGCTACTTACTAAAGGTCCCAGCATGCTCAGTAATGCTAGCCTGCCAGATGACTGTATAGAATATAATGAAATGCCATGAGTTTTTGGTGGTGCATGATGGAGAGTAGTCCAAGAAGAAAAAAGTGAATTGGATATGTTGACTTAAATGGTTATGAGTTTCCTCAGAACCCTAAAGTATTTACATTAGAGTTTCTATAATTTTAAAGCATATAGATACCTGTGTTTTCAGTATCTAGACCTTAAATTTTCCATGTAATATACCAGAATTTTCATGGAATTAGTTTCAGCTGAAAATAGGGGTGTTTTAAAAAAAAAAAAAAAAAAACAAAAAAAAAAACCACAAAACCCACTTCAAGTTTTTGTTTTTCTTTGATTCTTAGAAGCTATATTAAAAAACTTGTATTCATAAAACTAATTGGAATAAGACTACTCTTTCGCAATTGGCATTATTTGGAATTTTAAGAAAACTCTTTTTCAAATCAGTCTATTTATTAGAATACATTTGGTTTTCACTTTTTTAAATAGAAAAATGTAATTATTTCTGCAATGTTTTTTCCAGTCCCCAGCTACACTGGCCTCTGAGAAGGATGCTGCTTGCATCTCTGCACCAGCATTAGCACTTAAACTGCCAACCCCAATCCCACAGAAATCGTTTACTTTGCAAGTAAGTGGATTATAAGGAAAAAAACTAAATACTTTAAAAACAAACAAAAAATATCCTGCTTCCTTTTAAATATCCTAAGGTTATTCACACCCTTTGATGAGTGAACGTTTGAATGCATGTATTTATTCAAGCAAGCAAGATGGTAACACTTTAGCTTCTAAGAATATGTCTGTATGAGTAAAGATAATGGCAAATCAGCTAAAAATAGGACACTTGTGACCCAGCTAAACTCCAGAGAGGAGTGAGTACCTCTGGTTCATCCCTCCCTCCTCCTGGTTAGCCAAAGTGTGTGGTGGAGATAAGAGTCTCTGGGGGCAGTGGCTGCTGCACTGTTACTGCAGTGCTGTTGGGAGTACACCACTGAGGAAGAAACCCAGGGCTTTTCTGAGAGCTCTCTGGAGATGCTCTGCATCTGAACAGGCTGGCAAATAGTAATGTTTTAGGTATTTATTAAACAGTTTTTAGGTGTGTTCAGGCTGTGGTAGTCTGGTTCCAGTTGCAAGACTGTGGGGAGACTGGGCACATACAGACTTGATCTGGTGCCCATAATTAGGAAGCAGAGACAGGCTAGCACAGCCTTTCCTTCTGTTTGTGCTTCAAATACAAAGAAACTACTTGTGTTTTAGGCAAGGCTGATTTTCAGAGGTCTGCTTCTTTTGAAGTGCCATGGTATATTTTGAAGCCACATTAAACAGAGAATGCCACATTTAAATCTCTTCTTAAAGACAGTGTTGTTTTGGTTCTGATAGTAGCTGCTGCTCTTTTGAGTAGTTTCTTTCCTCTTCCAAAAATTATTTTAATTCTTGTATTTCAGATAAGTTCAGATCCATCCATGTACCTTGAAGTGGAGAATGAAATGACCACAGTGGGGGGCTCAAAGTTGAGCAGGTTAAAGTGTAACCGGGAAGGAAAGGAGTGGGAGACAATCCTCACCAGTCGAATCCTGGCTGCTGCAGGAAGCTGGTAAGAGAGGATCCTTTGGAGCAAGGGGGTCCTGAAGGCCAGAAGACATCTTTAGATGTACAAAAGTACAGTTTACAGTTATTTTTCTTAATAAATATTTATGGGTAAAAGTGTGTACCACTCTTAGTCTCAGGTTTTGCTTTAAGTATTAACTCTATGCAGTCTTAAAACATCATAATTTGCATTAGCCCGTTACAATTATTTTCATGTATTTTTACATTTCTCCTTTAAATTTCTTCATTAAAGTTGACTAAATCATAAGTGACAGGTTTCCAAGTGCTAACTACTAAAGAATGAAAAATTTGAAGTGGCATGTTTGGTCATGTCAGGGTATCTTCCTGACTCTTTTGCTATTTTTCTCTTAATTTTTCTCAACTTTGCCTTATTCCAAATTTGGAGTTTAAATTAAAAGTGTAGTTCTGAAGCCTGAGCTCTGTCTAGGTCTGAAACAGAAGCAGCAGATTTTAAAGCTAAATACAAGTACAGACTTGAGGGAGAGCTTGTGTGTAATGAAAAGCTTTACTGATATTTCCAGCTATACCCCTTGGTCTGTTTAGTTTGACTTCTCTTGGTATTGAATTTTTTTTCTTAAAGCTGCAACAGTTATTTTTTTGGGAATTTACCCAAGTTATATGATAGCTCAAGAATTCAGCCTGTTTGAATGCTCCTTGAATCTGACAACATGCAAACATTTCTTGTTTGTTTTTGTTTTTTTCCTTTTCCAGTGAGATTGTAACGGTGGCCTGTGAGAAGCGAACACTGTCAGTATTTTCAGCTTGTGGTCGTCGCCTTCTTCCTCCTATAATATTGAATACACCCATTTCCACCCTGCATTGCACAGGTTCTTGCATCATGGCTCTCACCACTGCTGCTACTCTCTCTGTTTGGTAAGGGCCACGTTGGCTGCAGCAGCTGGCTCAGGCCATGCTCGTAGGTACCTTCAGTTGTGTCACTGCTCTGCTGTTGAGACAGGAGCTTCAGCCACATCAGGTCTGAACACAAGTCCACTTTTGCATAGAATATGCAGAGATAACTGGGCAGGACTGTTTCTGTTTCAGCAGGCTCCTGTTTCTGTGCTAGGGGACAGTCCAGAATATTGAACTTCATTCTAGAGTGAAGATTAAGAATCAGCTAGAAGTCTCTAGCTTAAGTGCTTGGGATGCATGTGGAATGGAATGGGGGGTGGGAAGAGAAGTATGGGTACTTCCATCACACTTAACCAATGAAGCACACAAGTTTCAGAGTTAAAGTACTTCAGCCATTTTCAAGATGCCAAGATAAAAACCCTGGTAACTCGTTTACAGTTGTTGAATTCAATCTAATTTCTCAGACAAGTCAGAGCTCCTGAAGGAGTTATTTGGATCCTCACTGTTTGCTTTGTTGTAATGAGGTTTCCTGGTAAAGAGCCATAAAAAATGTTCTCAGCTATTAACTTCTGTCTTGCCATAAGGGGTTTGAGTTTGCCAAAATAATTTTGTTGAAGCAATGAAGAAAATGTCAAAGCAAAAAAAAACCCTAAACAAACTGCCCAACCCCCCACTTTGTCGTGAGTAGTGAAGAAGTGCATTTGTTAAAAGGATTTGGAGTTTTCAGTTGTTTGTTGACTGCAGACTTGTTCTTTTGTCTTTTTCAGGGATGTTCACAAGCAGATAGCCATTGTTAGAGATGAGTCTTTGCAAACAATATTTTCAGGTAATGAAAAAATCCTTTAATTATCAACCTTTGAGCCCACCTATACTGTGTAGTGCTATTTATGAATATGCTCTAATTTTATGAAACCTGAAACACCTAAACAAATAATTTCCCTTCATTATTGTGTAAAAAAGGGAAGTTCTTGAAATAACAGTGATGACAATATCAGTGAGTAGCAAACTTGTGTGAGATTCTGTAGCTTATAGTCTGCCTTGCTTCTGAATGTAGAAGTTCAGTGTTATGAAGATCACAAAATAAATATTTAATGTGAATCTGCTATTACAGCAATTTCTCTGTGTAATTTGCATGTTTATTGTCTCAGTGATGAACAGCAACTGATTATCTTCTGATTCATTACTTAAAAAATCTTCAGTTTCAACCACTGCAATATCTGGCACAGCACAAATAATAAAAAAAGCAGTGTCTCAGAGTACATTAGCTTCTGTTTTAGCTTTAATCCATACTGTACTAATCCAAACTAGCTAGAAAGCAGTTGTATTAGCAGTTTGCAAATGTCATCTTTAGAAGCTACATGCACAAGCCCTGGGCTTGGAATACACTGGGAAATGAGACTCCAGCTATCCCACTTACTCTGTGCTCATAGAGAGCACACTGTTCTAAATCTGCTGGGGTTTGTAATTTTAACTCAAGGGGAAAAAGAAAGCCAAAGGCTTTTTGGGTTACAAAAGACATGGCAGAATTGCTGAAGATTTTCCCTAGGTAAGGAGAATGTTCCTGATTAAGCCTATGTTCTGTATAAATTGCAGCATCAAGATTGATAATGTATTTTGCAAAATTGATGTTAATACTTCTGCCCTGAGCCTGGTGCTTGCCATCATTAACTTTTGTCTTGACCTTCCTATCAGTGCTTGAGAACAACATTGAACCTTTTTCTGATAATTAATGGTGGATACCATTTTTACCATTATGAGTCTTAGGCAAGACTCCAAAAGAAACACTTTGGTCTGATTTGGCTTGCAGGAAGTGATGCAACTGTCTCTCAGATCTTGCTGACTCAGCACGGAATTCCTATCATGAGCATGTCTGATGGGAAGGCATACTGCTTTAATCCTTCTCTTTCTACGTGGTAAGTCATGGATTATTTCCTGCTTTTGCAACTCAGAGGAACTGACGTGTTCTGATTTACTGGGAAGAAATTGTTCTACCTCAGAGTCATGGAAGAGTCATTGCTAAACACAAGAGAAGGCTGCACAGGAGTCTGTGTCTTATTGGGGGTCAGATAGGCTTTCCCCATGGAAAGGCATAAGTCCCTATGAAAAATTTCCATGGGTAAATTATTTACAGTGTCTTTCCAAAGCAGATTCTTTGTTGTCTTCCTAAGAAGGAAAAACAACCATGTTGTAATCCTAATATAATTGTTGTAATTAGTGTAATGAGCCTGCTGGATGAAAGGGCTTATTGTTGTAACTCCTCCTTAGAATAATTGTTGTTATTCAACTACTTGAAGCAAATCCTCTGGAACAGGAAAAATACCTTATTTGCTCTTTTTATTAATGGAGTAAAGAGCAGAGGACAGGCTCTCAGCCATAATTCTGAATTTGCTGCCATTTCTTAGTTTGTACCACAGCTTGGGAAATATATAAAAGAGCAATGCCTTTAGTCATCATACAAATTTAAACATGATAAAGCAGCAAAGGGTATTTTAAATATTTGTACCATTTTACCCCTGTGCAGTCTGAAGTCTAAACTTAGCACTGGTTTGAGCCACTCTTTCTCCTGGCATCTCAAGCCAGTGAAGATGATATCCTTAATTAGGTGTGGGAATGGCAGCTGTAATGTCAGGTCCCTCCATATGAAGGGCTATCTGTAATTACAGAAAAGATTGTCAATGTGTGTGTGTGTCTGGTGGGGGGGGTGAGACCTAACAAGGTAAAAGCAAGTTCTTAATGGGAAAGTCATTACCTGTGTTCACTCCAGGCATCATTCTGGGTCATGGCTTCTTATTCAATTGTAAAACTACAAGGAGAAGGTTAATTTCCTTCCAAATTGATGGTAAATTATGTTGTGTAATTAATATTTTTTACTTTGGGGGTAGGAGAGACACAGCATAAGCAGAATTTGGACATGTAGTGGGAATAATCAGGGTCCCTGGAATTCCTGAGCCACTTCAGTGATTTTTTTTTGGTTATCTGTGAAAACACAAATCAGGTTTTGAGGCAGAGCAGAGCTGGATCTGGTGACATTGCTGTTTGCACTCCTCAGACTTGTTTTTTGGTTCATTTTTCAGGAATCTTGTTTCTGACAAACAGGACTCTCTAGCACAATGTGCAGACTTCAGGACTAGTTTGCCATCCCAAGAAGCCATGCTGTGTTCTGGGCCCTTGGCTGTCATCCAGGGACGCACATCCAAGTACGCAGCACCGCCCTCGTGTCCCCAGCCTTTGGGTTTTGTCACTTTCTTCACTCACATGCACAAATCACTGAGTTACTTCTTGAAGTGCCAGTGGCTCTGAAATGATCTATTGTTCACATAGTGGTTTTTTAATCCTTTGCATGTTTATAGTCTGTATCTCCATGTTGTTAAGAGATTGTTTGGGGGGCAGGAAAGCATGCTCTAAATATAATCATTTTAAGGCTCCTCTTCATTGGATGGGTAGGGTATTGCACAATTCTGTTATACTTTTATTAGCTAAACTGCACTTCTTACATTTTGCATTTTAATTTTTAGTTTACCAGCTTTCTGGAGTAGGCCTGTGATTTTTGAGTTAGTTCAATTGGCCTCAAAGAATCTATTTAATGGTGTCTTTGAGAAAGTTTAGATATTAGTCATCTAGTGAGTATTTTTAACATGTGAAAATATCACCAAGGAATTGTGTGAGCCAGAGCAGATTCCTGTAGGTAGCTTAATAGCCCATCCTCACTTAGATTTGAGTTAGATTTCCCAGGCAGATTTCTTTGCTATTTCTGCCCTTCACATCCAAGTTTAGTTTTTTTTCCCAGAGAGAAACTGTAGAGTTTCTCTGTAGAGAGAATAAATGATGTTATTGCTGTTCTCTTGAGGGGAAAGGGAATTCGTTGTGAAAGGCATTTGAAATATAAACAAACAACACTCTCTCTTTGAGAGACAGACAATAACAGAATGAAAAATGCCCTTTTTGAAAAAAATTCTAATAACTAGCTACTTCTTTCAAATTAGCTTTCTTATGACAATGTGTTTATATGCAAGAAATCCTTTAAATGCTTTAACTTTATATCTTATGTGCCTCTAAAAGATCAGCACAGTATAGTTAGTGCTACAAAAAGATGTATTCCTTAAACTTGTATTTGATTTTATGGCACGTTAATCTTTTTGGTTTTGCAGTTCAGGAAGGCAAGCTGCAAGATTGTTCTCCATGCCTCATTTAGTGCAACAAGAAACAACACTTGCATACCTGGAGAACCAGATAGCAGCAGCACTTATATTACAATCCAGTCACGAATATCACCACTGGCTCCTTATCTATGCACGGTACCTAGTTAATGAAGGTGAGACCTGCCAGGCTCTGGTACTTCTCTGCTGCTCTGATGGGTTTCTGAGAAACACTCTGTTCATGTCATGTATTTGTATGATTGCCCTTAACATCCTCCTTTTAGCACTTGGCTTCTGCTTTGCTTAAAACCAAAACAAATTGCATTTGCTTCTGCAGTGCTCAGGAATCCTGTTTTGACACAGTGACTGGGAACAGCCCGTGGTCTGGGGAGGCAGTGCCATCTGCAGGCTCCAGTAATGGCAATTGCATTGTAAAAATCCCAGTGGTCTGTCAGGCATATCCTAGGTATTGTCTGACAACAGCTACAGATGTTTCAGGGAAACCAGCAGCACCTTGGAAAATGCATAACCTCCTCAGCCAGCTGACAATTGCTGCCTGATGTGAGATGGAGGAGTTGCTCAGTCCCTGACACTTTGTACCCAAGCACAGAAAATTGCAGAGAATTTGCTTGTGTTGCTTGCACTTTATTTTTAAAAAATTTTATTTATTTTACATTCTAAAATTCTAACTGCCTCTACTATTGAATTCCATGTGTTAAATTCTGTGAGAAAAGAAACACTCAAGAAAGGTTCCTTGTGTCTATTTTATATTTGAATACACTTCAGGCTATTATGTTAAATAAGGTTAAAAAACTGACTTTATACTTTTTGGATTCTAAAGATCTCTGTTGTATCTCTGCCTGTCTGCATTCATAATTTAGTAGTTCCCTTTGTATTAATTCAGCCTTACTCCTCACCTTGCATAATCATTGTGCACAGCGGGAAATGAAATGGTTCACGTTCTGCCACCTCAAAAGTGTTGGCAGAATTAAAATCAAACTCATTAATTCTTGCCCTTTGACCCTTACCTTATTTAACAAGAGAGCTTGTTGAACTGCATGTGGTTCTCTCTGTCCTTCCCCAGTTGAAATTAAAACATTCCTCTTGGGTCATATGTTAAAGAGATGGTTGTACTTTTAAAAGCCTTTGCTAATTGAGAACCTCTGTTGCATGCACTGAATTTCTCTGGCACCTCCAAATGTTGCTGCCATGGATGGATAGGTGGATGTCACAAAAACTGCTTTGCCAGATGTATATTGCTGCTTCACTTTGAAAATTGCACATCCTATTATTGACCTTTTAGTCTTATGATTATTTCAACATCTACTGAATTACAATCCATTAAAATACTTGATCTATTATATGTTAATTGGCAAGTTACTCTTCAACAGTTTGTTTCTTGCAAGGGAATTCCCCTGTCTTATTTTTGGGTAAATAAAGGTGGCCTGGAAACTGTGTGTGGTTTTATTAAAGGTGTTTTGGTTTTTTAAAAGCTGGTATGTTTGTGTGGGAGGGAAGAGTGAGGTTGAGATCAGGGCAGCTCTTAAAAAAAGCTGGAGTAATTACTTCAGACTTCAGCTTTTCTCCCTGTTGTAGATCATCTTTAGTAGTGGGTTTGGTTTTGAGAACCTTAAATAAGACCCTTCAGAGCTCTAAAAATCATATTTCCAAAGAATTGCTTTAAGAATAGTAATATAACTTTGCAGAAATCAGTGTTTTGGGTTTTATTTTATTCCAGATACTTATAATTCTCCCCTGAATGTTGTCTGCTACATTGTGGAGTGGTTATATGTAGTGAAATGCTGTCAAATCTGATTTTATTCCTGTCTCCAGGGTTTGAATATCGTTTGCGAGAATTATGCAAGGATTTACTGGGTCCAGTCCATTACTCAGCTGGAAGTCAGTGGGAATCAACAGTTATGGTAAGTCCTGATAATAGTTTAATGAAGAACAAGAAAGAGTTTCCCATAAAAATTACAGGGTATTATCCTTTCCATACTCCACTCTGATCACATAAGCAGGCTTTCTCCCATGGCACTGAGACTTATTCCATGTGAAACCACAGGCAAATGCTTGCTGCCCCAGTGTGAGCTCTGGTGCTGTCTTGAGTATCACAGAGATAAAGGAGAGTTGCATTTTCAGCTCTCCACATTGCTCAGACAGCAGCTTTGAAACAGGGACATGCCAAAGACATGTCTTCCCTCTCAGAACACAGCCTGGACTCTGGAACTGCAGAGGCTGCTCCACCTTCATGAGTGTGTAAAGGTAAAGAGTTTTTATTCTGGGAGTCGTGGAAGCAGAGTGAGAACGTAAAGTACACAGCTCTCTCTAGGCAGGAAAAAGGGCATGAATCTTAGAGAGCTCTGTGGAATATGTTAATGATAACAAAAAATAGATTCTGAGGCTGCTGTTGCATTTTCTGTGCAGGGTTTACGGAAGAGAGAACTATTGAAAGAGCTTCTTCCTGTTATTGGACAGAACCTCCGCTTTCAGAGGCTTTTCACAGAGTATCAAGAGCAGCTGGACATCTTGAGAGACAAGTAGCATGTCCCCAGATTTTCCCTGTGGGGCCTGGTCCGAGAGAAACTGCTGAACAGCATTAACCAGAGATAAAAGAGGAGCGAGAGCCCGGCCAGTGGGGACACTCCTGAAGAAGGGCTGTGCTGCAGAGGTCCCAGCAGATTCCTGGAAATGCTGAGTGGAGGAGCTCGACAGTTTCCCAAGTGAAACTTGACCATTGAAGCTGTGACCTCTGTTTCTATGGAAAGTCATGGATATGTACTTCAGGGGGATCCTTTTGGATCTGGATCTCAATTAATATTAAAACTAGCTGAGAACTGTTTGTGCGGTTTCTTGGATGTCCTGTGAAAAGCACAGTACTTCAGAGTACACTGAACAGCATATTTAACCCTGTTTAGGGGTTTTTGCCTGAGGATTTATTGAGGCTCAACACTATATTGAATTAGATGAATGAGCCACGTAAAAAGAAATTTCATAAATATTAAGGTATTATGCAGCCAATAGACTCTTTCCTGTGAATATAATAATAATAAGAGGCTGTTCTAACACATGGACTATTTTTGTACTAGAATTTGCTAACTTGTAATAAGGAATTTTATTTGGCCAATAATCAGGCTATCACTACAAAGTCATCTTGTAGGAGTTTAATCTCAAAGGGTATGTTTCAAAGTAATTCTACCAAATTAACATGTCATCATCAGGTTTTTAATTTTTCAATGTTTGTAAAAGGCATTATGGGGGGAGGGGGAGGGATACGAGGGGGTGGCTCTTTTTGTAAGTACAAAATAAAAGAACGTTGCATTGGTTAAAAAAAAACAAAAAGCAAAAACATGGTCTTGAATTATTACAAAGGGCACAGGCACCTCCAGGAATGTGAGCACGGGCTGAATCATGGTAATGTGTCTGGAAATAAATCTGTCTGGATGATCTTTCCTCTGACATTGTGATCAGACAGAGCTGGTGATGTCCGTGGACAGTGACAGCGTTTGCTGCTGGAGCCCCACCTCGGCCGGGGAGCAGGAGCTGTGTGGGAATGGCATCATCTCCAACAGAGCCAACCAGGCTCCCTCACCCCTGACCTCAGTGCCTGCACTGCAGCAAGGAAGGAGCTTTCTGCACTTATGGCCACGTTTGAGAATTCCACTGAAAACAAATCAAGTTGTTTTCTGTCCCAAAATGTACTTGGTGCTGGGAAAGGAGCAGGTGAAGGTGTTGGTTCTTTGCAGGCCCTGCTGTTTGGGTGTGCCTCGATGCCTTGCTTTGAAATGTATTTGACTAAGAGAATCTAAATGATTAAGTGTATTGAAACCCTCGTAAAAGATCAGTTTCTCCCCTAAACATCTAACAAACAATATCCTTCACCCTCAGCCAGGACAAGGAGTAGCTGTGCTGCTGTGGCCAAGGAGTCTGATAGTGAGAACCAGTTGTAATGTTGTAAATAATTCATACATTGTTGCCAATTGGACTGCAGTTGTGGGAACTAGTGTTCTGTTCCTCAGAGAAGAACTGTAACAACATAGAATCATGGACTTTCAGAAATAGTTTAGTATAACCCCCTGCAAGCAGAGCAGGTTGTGCTCACCTTGTGCTCATGGATGCAGCCAAGGACCAACTGATGGGATTAAAACAGGATCTGAGCATCTTCTGTGGCCAAGGGGAGTCTGCTGCAAAGCCTCATGCAGTCCGTGGGACTCTGGGCTATCCATTCTCTGGATGTCACTCCACTGGCTCTGTGTAGGCAGCTGCCAGGTGATGGTTTAACGAGGAAAGAAAAAAGGAGCATGAAGGATTTGGAGGTGTTTGATAAGTGAAAGCTCCAGGACATGCGGCTGTTTTGCTCCTGCTCAAGACAAGGGATCTGGACTCTGACCATCCTCTGTTCGGCCTTGTGCTGTTCATGCTGGTCTTGAAATGAAGCCTCTTTAACGGGATTTAAAGGTAATTAGCTATGGGACAGCAAATTCTTTGTCGTTAAGTCTTTGAAGAGATACTGAAATACTTTTTGTGTAGAGTTGTATCCATATTAAGATGCCGGTAGGTTTTTCTACCCATTTTTTCTTGGGAGGTTCTATCACTGCCCAACAGACCAGGAATAAAAAGATTCTAAATTCCAGGCAAGAAAACATGTTTTAGTGAAGCGGAAGCCCTGGAAGGCTGCTCTGAACCTGCTGGAGTGTGAACATCCCCGGCTTTCCCGGCCTGTTCCCCCGGGCCGGCGCGGCCCCGNGCCGAGCCGCCGCCATGGGCAAGCGGCAGCACCAGAAGGACAAAATGTGAGCGGGGACACGGGGCGGGGGGCCCGGGCTGTGCGGGGCCGTGTCTGTGCTGTGCCTCAGTGACCCCCCTGTCTCGCAGGTACATCACGTGCGCCGAGTACACGCAGTTCTACGGCGGCAAGAAAGCAGGTAAGGGGGCACGGGCCCGTCCCTCAGATCCCCGGGGCAGCGGGCGCTGAGCTCCGACCCCCGGGCTGTGGCCGGAGCCCCTGGTAGTGCTCGGAAATGCCGCCTGTCGGGCCAGGCGAGCGTCCCCGCCCTCCGCCGCCTCTGTGCCCGCTGCTGGGGCACAGCCTCAGCGTACATGACCGCATTTAAACTCAGCGCTCTCGTCTGGCAGAGCTCGGTTTTGATCTTTTTCCACCAGTATAATTTCAGTTCAGAATTTTTACTTACAGTTTCGCAAGCTTTAGGGTATTTATCCAGTAACTTGCCCCTGTTTGTGTAGCAATATGTAACGTTCAAACTTTTTGTTACCTAGAATACCATGTATTTATTAAAATCTGTTGTTTGGGTCTTCTTTTTCCATAAACAGACCTTCCACGAACCAATTTTAGACGTTTATCATTTGATCACTGCAGGTAAGATGACAAATTTACGTTATCATTATTTAATGACACATCTGTTTATCAGGCTGATGACACTGAACTAAAGCCATATTCTTTTGAGGCAGTTACTTTCATTGACTTGGCACTCATATGGCAAGAAAAAGTTGAATAAGAACTGAAACAGAGTCTGGATGACCCATGATCAGTGTCTGCAGAGGCTGGAGCTGATGGCTGGAAGGATACACAAGTGATGAAATGCTGCAGAACAATTGCTGTGTACATCCCAGTCTTTCAAATCTGTGTCATCAGGGCTCAAATCTACTTGTCCCTGCTCAGAATGTGCTTGGCCAGTCACTCATCATGCTAAAATAGAGAGTAAGGTAGATTGGAGAATCTTTGCTATTTTTTTTTCTGTTTAGAGTTTACTGCTTGAAGTGCAGGAGTGAAGGAAGAGAGTTGGTAAAAGAGGGTTAGAAATCATTGTAAATTGGGCAGTTCAGGGAGTTGTATTCCATACCTATGAGCTAACAGCTGCCAGGATTATGGAAGCAGGATTATGGAATATAATTATTTTATCTCCTGACAGGAGATGCTGGATGTGATTTCTAGTTGCATTGTGATTTTCAGCTGGTTTTGCTAAAAAGATTGTGTTCTCTTTTTTCTAGTTTGTCTCTGCAGCCATTTGAATACCCAGTTTGCACACCAGATGGGACAGTCTTTGACATCCTGTAAGTTCCTGCCTGTACTTAACTTTATTTTTGTGGTGTTGAACTGGTTACAGCTGTGTAGTCATCATTGGGTCTTAGCAAGTTTACAAAAACAGTCATGGCCATCAATAGAAGTTTCTGATGGTGCTTGTCATGAATTATTTTATCCCTTCTCTTTTCAGGAGCATTGTACCTTGGATAAAGAAATATGGAACCAATCCAATCACGGGAGAAGTAAGTAATGATGGGGGGGATTCACATCATGTGTTTGCTTTCTTTGTGCTCAGTTTTAATTTAATGTATTAGAGAAACTAAAATGCCTTACTGAATGGGAGTGCAGTTTTGAAGATGTGTGGAAGAAAGGAGAGCATTACCTTTATTTATTTTTTGTAATATAATTGTAAATAGACCAGAGGTGAGTGGTTCATTTATAAGAACTCCCAGGGTATCTTGCCTGCCTTCCAGCTGTGGCATTATGAACACCTGTGCAGATGGAAATCCAAGCTGTTAATGCTGGTGCTGCCCAGAAAGCCTGACTGGTCATTGATGGAAAAGTCTACTGCTGTCTCCTATAAGCAGAATTCTGGTCCCTACAGGGCAAGGGGCTGGCACCTCTCCATCTGGGATTAAACTTGCAGCAATGTTTCCTAACCCAAAGGATATTTGGCATCATGCAGGTTAAGGAGATGAACAGATGATATTATGAATGGTAATCTTACACTAAAAGATCTTTTTAGTTATCCTGACAGTATGTTTCAGAAAGTTTCTGTCACGATGGTTCACTGTGAGAGAAACTTTGTGAGTTCCCCTCACCTTTTTCTGCATAAATGATAGTTATGAGGGGATTACTTTCTGTAGCAGCATGAAGTTGTAAAACACTGAATAAGCCTGAAGTACATGAAATATTTCCCTGTTGGAATTATCTTCTTTCCTGATGTGTTAAAGTGCATTGTTCATGAGGGCATAGAGGAGAATTTTAAGCAGAAAGTGTTGGTTTGAGTGACCGAGGTTTGTGTTTTCCCTCAGTGTGTGCAGTTACTCTTCCAGGCACTGGGTGGCAGCCATTGCCCAGGATTGGGGAGGTTTGCAGCTGGCTCTGGGCTGTGAGATTCCTTCTGGAGTATCTTGTGTTTGATTAAAGACTTCCCTGTCAGGCAGATAGGAGGAAAAGCTAAATACAGATGCAACATGCCAAATTCTAAACATGAACAGCCTGTCTAAGACTTAATATATTCCTGCAGGTGTGTTTGTGCAATGGTGAGATAAGTGAAGGTCTTTCTTCACACGTGAAGAGGCCAGTGTGTTTTGAGAAGGAACTACAGCTATTTCATTTGTTTTCACCAGCCTCTCACCACCTTGCTGCTCTCTGCATTGGTTGGGAGTTTTGGGGTGTTACCAGATCAATTTTTTTCACTCAGAGCAGCTCATTGCAGACTGAACCATGATGTGGTTTAAAATTGCTTCAAGTAAATGCTAAGCAAGAAGTGTAACATGCCTGACTGTTGTGTAATGGAGAGAGAGGGAGACTGTGCAGAATACACTAGGTGACCCATAAATGCTTAAGTCAGGACTTGAGACCTGTTAATTTACCAGACTTGTGCTTCTGTAGTTGATCTGCAGTGCTTTTCCAGCTCTCCTCAATGTGCATCCCCCCCCTTTTCCTCTGTATGACTGTCTGGGGAACCCTTTCATCTCCCTCTTGGTGCTGTACAGCTCCCTCTCCCACAGGACCAAGGTGTTCAGATCAGCTGGAAGAACGAGACACTTGTTCTCCAGAAGAGCACACAGCCCTGCTGAATCCAGCCCTGTGGAGCTCTAAGTTGAAGAGTGGGGCTGAAAGAAGGATTGAAATGCAGACTTTGTTTCCCAGAGGGGTAGCCCAGGTTTTTGTAAGAGGAGGGTGGCATTGGGCAGGAGTGGGATAGGAGTGCTGGGATAAGGCAGGGTAAGTGGCAAAGGAAATCACTGAATTGAGCTTGTGCATCTCTGGAGTGTTCTGTCCTCTGCTGAAACTGTCACTGTGTGTGCACCCTCTGTTCCCTGTGCACCTTGTTCATGGAAACCAGAAAGTGTCTTTTGGTGACTTAGAGAAACTCAGGACTCTGGGTTAATTTGAAAGGAATTGAGCCAAGTTGGCTGCAGTACCACTAACTTATGGAATTACTTTGCACAGGTTGGTGATGAGGCTCTGGAGAATTTTTCCATTTATTTGTCTTGAAGTAAAAAATAGTAATGAAACCCTTTGTGGCTTGTACTTCTCTAATTGTGGTTTGCTACGGGACAGATGCTTTAGAGAAGTCAATAGACTACTTGGAAATGGGGTGTTAATGGTGCACTCTTGGCACTCAGTAGTTCTGTCTAGCTGTCTTATTTCTGAAGTGGACCCCTCAGTGGAGACCTGGAGAGCCTTGCAGTCATGAATATATTTATCTTTTCTGTGCTCCAGGGGATAGGACTGTGCTAGTCTTTTATTAATTGGCTGCGTGTGAACTGATCTACAAGGGACTTCTCTGATTCTTCTGAATCCTAAACTATTGGACTAGCCTTTGTTTTTAAAGAAATGCTGCAATGCAAATCACTGTTGTCCTTTGTCTAGAATTTAACATGCTCTATTCTAGAAAGTAACTTTAGATTCATTGCCCTTCCCCCCCCTTTCTAACAATGCATTGTGGTAAAAATGTTTGTAGCTTGTTTTACTGCTACACCAATCATTTTGGAAGAAGCAGCACATTTCTTGCAGCTGAACTACAGTCTGTCTCTTGGCATTGTCTCACTTTTGTTGTCAGCTTTGTCAGGACACTGCCCTGGCTTGTCCTTATGCTAAAATTGCAAAAAATAAAGCAGAAAGTGATAGTTAGCTCATTTCTTTTTACTGACAATAGCACTTTGGCTTCTTGGGCTTGCAGAGAGTTGCAGGCTTGCCAGGATGTTTCACACAGTGACGTTGTGACAGCCTGACCAGCGTGCCCACACGAGGCAGCCAGCTGGGCTCAGGGTACCTGTTTCAAGGAGTGAGATTGGCCAGAGCATGTCTGCTTGGCTGGAATCTCAAATATGAACAGGTGATAGATCAGTGTGCCTTTTGACAGGAATTTCAAGGAAATTGGGGGGGTTTTGTAGCATGGATATGTTCTTTGTGGGCTGAGCTATTTTTCCTCCTGTGCATTGTAATGTGTCTGATGTCAATACCTATTTTTTCCATTCTGACTCTGTGTGGGCAGGCCAGATTGTGGCTGTACTTTCAGCCCCTATCAAGACTCTGTAACCTTAGGCAAATGTCTGTGTTTCCTTGTCTCAGAAGTAGCTACTGTCTTTGTCCCTCGTTCCCTCTTTTCTGTGGGAATTTAATTCTTTTGGACACTGGAAAGGCAGTTAATTCGATTCAATCCAGTTAATTTAGCCTGGCCTATGAGTCAGGTTAGGAGACCTGAAGATGCCATGGGGTGGATTTATGAGACTGAGAGTCCCATTTTTTTCTGGTCTGAATGAGGCAGAACAGAATTTGTGTTGTGCCCTGTCTCATGCAAGGTTAGGATCCAGACCTGCAGGCCAGAGAGGAATTTTCTTAAGCATCACAAGGTGTAAGCTTCTCACTATGTTAAGAAGGAAATTTTTAATAAATTCTGAGGGTTTTTTAATAGGTCAGAAAAGCCTTTTGCTGGGTCTGCATCTGAAGATAACCATAGAGGAGTCAGGTGCATATGATGAAGTAATAGAAGGCAGAGCCACTGACATGGAAAATGAGAACCAGCTTTGGAGTCAGAAGGCTAAAAATCCCTGACTTTTCCCACTGAGACCTCTGCCTTCTAAAAAGAGGGAGCTGGACACAAAGCTTTGCTCTGTGTACAATATAAATATTTGCTATTTTTCTCCCACACTCTTTAATCCTGTATTTACCAAATAAAGCTGACTTGGGGTGAAATTATGACTAGCATGATCAAATAATTGTGGCAGTACAGGTGCCTGGCTCCTGCAGTAAGCCTGTCTGATCCAGGCTTTGGAAGCACCAGAGAGCTTGTACCTGCAATGCCCTGCAGCAATGACAGCCTGCAGTGGACACCTCCTCCCTCCAGCACTGCTCACTAGGAATGTAAACAGTGCCCTTTTTTTCAATCATTTGTTGGAAGTAAGGTTGGTAAGATGATGCCTGCCATAATAATTACAGACACTTTCAAAACCTATAACTTTTTCCCACAAAAGAAGAAAATTGCAACTAAATCTGTTATTTCAAAACCTGGAAAATCATTCTCAAATAAATTCCTTAAATATATTTATATTCTAAATGCTGGTGGCTATTGTCACTTCATTTTGTTGTTGAAATCATGATTTCTTTTCGATTTGGTCAAGTAGATTTCAGTGGGTCTCCGAGATCCCATAGAAATCAGTTGCTGGTTTTGCAGTGAAGCTTGCTGACCTGGTTTAATGATGAGGATATGAAGAAGATGACTTCTTTTACTGTTGATTTGTTAATCCCACTTAGAAAATGAACAAACAACCTTACAACGCCTTTTTGTTTTTTAAATGCACTAAAAAA
The DNA here is from genome assembly GCA_013389925.1 of Aegithalos caudatus. Taxonomy (NCBI): domain Eukaryota; kingdom Metazoa; phylum Chordata; class Aves; order Passeriformes; family Aegithalidae; genus Aegithalos; species Aegithalos caudatus. Next base: position 98,985 of record WEIU01010623.1, on the reverse strand, counting down.
GTCTTTGGCTATCTAAGTAAGGGAAATCCTGTCTGAAAAGGATGCAGAAATTGGAGCAAAGGCGAAACTTCCTCAGACATCAAAGTGTTTTTACCATGTTGGGATTTTGAAAGCATAGAGATAGAAATAGAAAACATTGATAATTGTTTCCTCACCTGGGGAGTGAACATAATAAAAACAGGGCTTAGATATTTTTTCTACTTCTGCAATATTCTGAATAAAGAAACTGTAGTGTGTGAGCAATGTGGGAAATACCAAGTAGGAACAGGTGTTAAAGTACAGTTTAAGTTCCAGCCAGGACTTTATGGTTCACTACAAGTTGCTTTCCTCCTCTGTCACATAATCAGTGCAAGGTCCCTGTGTTTCAGGAATGGATTCCTGGAAGTGGGTTGGATGAGCTTCACACATTACTGAGTCAGAGGTGTGGAGATCACAGTCACAGACAAAACTCATCCAACCCTGAGTCAAGTGGAACAAATCTCAGGCCTGAACTGGGAGGAGGATAAGTTCCAGTTTCGTGTGACCCTTACTGGCTAAATCAACAGGGACAAGGGCTTTTAACTCAGTTCATATGGTCTGTGAGGTAATTTACTGCAGATTGCTGCTTTAATTGTGTTGTTCCAGGTGTGTTTCTAGATAATGAGCAGCAAATAATGGATGTCATTAGACAAAACCCTGTGATTTGAAGGTGCCCTTTCAGGGCAGTGTAGCAGTGTACACTGTCAGGAAAATGCAACAGCCTTAGATAATGTTCAGTGGGATGCATTTTCAGAGTGTTTGTTGAGCCCTTTCTGTAAGCTGGTGGTAACGTTACCTCATGATTCTGATGATCATCTAAAAATGACACACTGGAGCAGGAGTCACATTTTCCTTGTGCTTTTTCATCTTTTTGTCTTGAAAGTTTTTCTTCACTTACTGTTTCCAAAGATATTGTGCTTACTTTGAGCATTTTTGTCTCTTGTCTGGATACAAATACCAGCAGGAAAATGCTGTGGAGACTTCCACAAGCAGGCTATGTCCACATCAGTTTTCCATATCTTGAGTGTTGGGAGTGTCTAATTAAGAGCTAAATAGTTTGACCAGTTGAGATAATTTTCATTATGTAGAATTCAGGACTGAGTCATATCCCTCTCATATTCTTTTTTCCTGAACATCAGAGCACAGCACCTGAAATCCAAGTAGTCTGCTGTGTTTTCTCCTTGGGGCTTTGGAAATGAGTGATCATTTAGGTGGAACAGTAACTTCAGGCCTCATTTGGATGCAATATGAGTGATGTATAAATGAGAATTTTAATTTTTCTCAAGAGAACTCCTTTCACGTACGTGTCAGAAGTCGGCACATCTTCAGCTTTGAAATTCAAAGTATATTTCTTAATTTGTCTGATGCAACTCAGTCAGATCTTCAGATATTGCATAAGTTTAAATGTCAATTGCACTCTTTTTCCCCCTTTTGTTAAACTTACATATTTTTCCTATATATTTGTAGTGAGGGTTTTTTTCTTGTTTATTTGTAAGAAAAGTTTCAGTGTAGGGTGGGAATATAGTTTTGTTCTAGGTGGGTAATAGCTTATTACAGAGCAGAGAACAAAGGTTACAGAAATAAAGCCAAGGGAAGCTTTGTTTTTGAAAAATGTTTCAGATAAATCCATCTTGGTTTTTGTGTGTTGCAGAAAGAGGAGTGCAATGATCAGGAACAGAAAACTGGAAGACCGTCTGAGGTCTTCCTTTGCAGCCTGCATGCTCTGTCTTGAACCAGTGTTTGCTTTCTGCCTGCTATGGCTGCTGAGAGCTTCTGCTGATGGCTTTTCATGTGATACACATCTTCTGTAAATTTTGGGTTTGACCAGCTCAGTCTCGTTTGTGTTGGTGCCAAAACTGTGCTTCTCTCTGTTAGTGTTTACAGCTGTGTATTTGGCACGGAGGAATTTAATGCTTTCTTGACATTTTGTTGTTGAGACTTGTATTTTCCTCTCAGATGTTCTTCGTGCCTTTAAGTTCTCCATACCCTACATGGTCACAGTTCTCCTCCACATCTGTTAAATTTTAATATATTTTCTTTGAACAGAGTTAATCTTACTCATACACACTAAATGCTGTGTGAATGCCTGGTACAGTGGTGGGAATATTTTTAATCTCTTCCTGAAATACTTTGATAATATTTGATATATTACACTTGATAGTGAAAAACCAAAAACCATTTCAGTGTATGTGTTGAGACAGGAAGGGTGCTTTGAGAAAATGAGAATTTGTGGCATTTTCTTTTGGTGGGCTGGGTCATTTCAGAAGCAGGTACTTGTTTATAAGTTAGAGCTGGCCAGGATGAGCAGTAGTTCTTCCTTNTTTTTTTGTTGTTGTTTTCAGTTGAAGGTTTCTGCCTGTATTTCTGTGAGCATAGCAGCCTTTCAGACACAGGTGGTTACAGCCATTGTTGTTCATCATCTCTGCCCAGGTGCATTCTTGTCTGGGGCAGCAGACACAGGCTGCTGCTCACATGCCAGAATCCACTTTGAACGAGATGAACTCTTCAACGTGCAGCAACTGAGCCGTGCAGTCTTACCTCATTGGCCTCAGAAATTATTAGCTTTTAGTCAACAGTCTAAATGAGTTAATATTTGACTAGTGACCATAAATTTTCAAGGCCCCTGGATAGAAACATATGAGGACATGACTTCTACCCTGAGGAATGGTTGGGAAGTCAGGTGTCATAACAAAATGGTCATAAAACACAGGGGCAGTCAAGGGATGAAAACCCCACTGAGTTGTATTCTGACAGATAACTTCTCCTTTTGTTGAGTTTTCTGGAAATTTTCCTCTCTCCTTTGTTGCTGACAAACATGGATAGCTGGTTCATTTTTTTCCAGAGTTGTTTGTGTGTTTTACAGCAGAGTACCCAGCACTACTAAGAGTTAGCCTTTATCTGTCCTAAAAAGGGGATTTATTTTTCAATTCTCTGTATCTTTAGGAAACAGCAAGGGTGAAGAAGATGAGATTTGCTTCTACTTACTGTTCAAGTGCTTTATCAAAAAAAGAGGTTTAAAACCTTCCAGTGTCATGAGTCACTGGCCAAGCTGCTGTTCCTCCTTCACACCTTGCTGACTGTGGTGGTGGTGGGCAGTGTTTGATCAATAACCCACCTCTGGGCAGAGGCAGATAAATGTGTCTACCATTATTTCTAATGCATTATGTCCTTTACAGCAAAAAAGTATTTACATCTAGGTTTTACAGACTGAACAGATGGTCTCTTCTTTTCCTTTTCTGTGTTTTGGTGTAAGTGTGCACATTGGATGGGATTTTGTGACTGTGACACTTGAAAAACTAGCAGCTGTGAAGCGTTCTAACCTTAAATGAGATGCAGCATGAGGTTTCCCACAGATCTGTACTTGCCTGTTTTTCACTAAAATTGGAGACTGGATTTTTGGTGCTTCTGCAAAGCTTTATTTTCCCTGAACTGTGCTGTATTTGGCTGTAGGTCTCTGGATTGGTAGACTTCTGACTGCATTAAGACTGCAGGTTTGATCTTGCAATGCAGCTACATGTCTTTTTCTCATGGTAATTTCTGCTACTGTGCTCTTTAATAGAGCAGCATTTTTCTGGTATCTGTGAACCATGTGTGTGTTATCAAGCATATCTTTATGGTTCTCTGGACAAGGCTTTGGTGAACATATAGTGTCAGTTTAAAATACAATGGTCTAGAAGTGTGTAATGAAGGATCTTCTGTGTCCATTTCCCTTCTAGCTCAGCAGTACATGAAAACTGCAGTTAAACAGCAGCTTCATCCAAGAATGTGAATTGAGGGTATCTTTTTAGCAGTAGGTAGGCAGCTGTGATAAATATCGAGCATTTTTGTTGTTGAATTAAACATAGAAATGATACCTTGAATTGTGAGACTGTTCTGGCCTCTTGGCTGCTGAGCCCAAATTTTTCATGGAGTGTTAAACTACATATGGATGGCTTATCTTGTTAAAAGAGTGCTGCTGTTTCCAATTGCAAACCCAATGTGTATATTTGAGGATTTCCAATGCCATTTATTGTCATTAAATCCATTCACCAAATCTAAAAGAAGTAACATTATACGTGGAGTTATTCCAGTACTATGCATTGAACTCGTGTCCCCATTTTGGGGGGAAGATTTTATAGCAAGGAAAATTGTAAGAGGGCTTCTTAAAATGGGAATTTGTATGTAAAGTTATATGTAACAGGTCTCATCTTTAAAGGAACCAAAGAATGTAATACAAAATTCATTTGCTGTTGCTAAGCTAAGTTTGATACTTGTTAGGCAACACTGCATTTCAATGCTAGTATTTGTTCTGGCTTTCTCTTCTGCTTGAGGTAACTCAGTGTTTCTTGTTTCAGTGGGATGAAAAACCATCAGATGGCCATGCCAGCTCTGAATGATTTTTGACCTCAGTTATCAGCCAGTGCAGATGTGACAATGTTAATTTTTCCCCACGTAGTGAGTTGGTTCCTGGCTGGTCCCCAGGCACTACCGGAGCCCCTCTCTCACTGCCCTCTGGACAGGGGAGAAAAAATGTCACTGGGGGTTCATGGGTTGAGATAAGGGCCAGGAGAGATTTCTTCTTAGCTTTGTTATCCCAGATTCCTTAGCACCATTTCTGAATTGTCCCAGCCTTGGCCAGTGGCGTGTCCATCCTGGAGCCGGCTGGACACAGGGGAAGCTTCCAGCAGCCTCTCACAGAAGCCACCCCACTACCAAAACTTGGCCACACAACCCCAGTAGCAGCTTCTCTGGTTTTCTGTGTATTCCTGACAGAGGCATTTGGTGTGTCCCATCAGGGGATCCAATCCCCAATTGCTGAACATTTGAACACTTACTCAGGTGCTGTTGGTAGGGTGGGAAAGTCTGTCTTTACTAAACACAGCTCTTGCTGCACGGCCCCAGCTCCACCCACGTGTGGGTAGACAATCAGTGGAGCCCCTTTTGATCGCTTTTCGGGCTGGTGCATATCCAGCAGGGTCAGAGCCTTATTAACAAGAAGAACGTGCAGCCACAGACCAAAGAGCTCCAGCGAGTGGAACTAATTGATGCGTGGGGATCGAGGGTCATATCTGCATGAGACGCCCGGCGATGACAGAGAATGATTTAATTGGAAACAATCGGCGCGTTCCGTCCGCGAGCTGCCACAGTGCCCCACTAACCTCCGTGGCGTCAGCGGCCCCGCCTGCCGTCAATAAAGGATGCTGCCCTTTGGGATCAGCTGACGGCGGTGGGGCCGCTCGCTGCCGCAGGAAAGTAGGTCACGGCCAAAAGTAGCCTTGGCTGCCTTTGTGGAAGTGTGTGCCTGCGAGAGAGGAGTCAGCTGAGAAAAGAGCTCGCACGGTTTTGCGCTTGTGTTTTTTTTTTTTTTAGCCCTTCCTTGCTGTGGAGCAGCTGGCACTACGTGCCGTGAAATGCGTCTGCTTTCCAGTATTTCTGCATAAAATATCTTTAGAAAGGAATATGCGGCTCTTATTTCTGCTTAAGGGAAGTGGCAGATGCTTGTGGCCTTTTCATTGTCATTAGGAATTTAGAATGTAATTAGATCAAGTGTTTTTAATAAACACATTTTTCCTCTTGCTTTCTTAACTGGAGCGTGACTTTAACTGGATGGTGGGTGTGTGTCAGGGAAACTCGGGTTGAAAATAGTTTTGAACTCGAGCTGCGTATGCAATATTTGTTCTCTCTTAAGGATTATTAATAATAAAAAATACATGAAAACAAGTACTTTAACTCATTTTAGGATTCATTCACTCCTGCTGTCTCTTCCCATGAAGATCAGCGCCAGTTTGTGGCAAAACGGTCATTTCCATGGCAACAAACTGTGTGATGGTGCTTGGAAAGCTTTGACTTTTGATGGAGAATAAATAAAAGGAGACTCACCCACACGAAAGATAATCCTGTTTTTGTGTGAAATTAAGAACTTGAGAGGAAAAAAAATTGATATGATGTGGTTTATCATGTCCTTTTATACTTTCCTGGGTAATGTGTAGGTGTTTCAAAACTGAACCTCCTGGAAGTCCTGGTTGTGGACTCCCTCCTCTATAGCTGCTCTGTGTGCAGTTGCCAGATTCTGTAGCCTAGTCTTGGGCACTGAGCAATCCTTTGTAGCACATCTGGTTTTGCTGTTCTGAGGCTCTAAAGATTTCCTTTGACAAAACACTAAATCCCCCTCTTGCCTTGCCACTCAAGCCGAAGCACAGAGATGCTCCAAAGGGCATGACTTGATATGCCAAGGTCACTTCTTCAAGAGAGGCCTGATAGAAGGCCAGCCTGTGGCAATAAAAGTTTGTAATATTCATTGAGCACTTCAGTACAGAGTTCTCACTCCAGGCAGTATTTCAACTCCTGTATGACAATCACTGTTTTTTTATTTACTGTTGACATAAGAATGTGTAAGTGCTGGTCTCTGTGGGGAGCAGATCCAGCATGAGCAGCTGATGCACCATGAATAACTGAGGCTGGAAAATTACTTTTTTCCATGTTATGGAAAGATATGACCTGCAATACCATACCCTTTCCCTGGGCATGGAGTGAGAGTCCGAGGACTTGGCAGCACTTCTAACAATACATCATAGTTTGACACATGAAACAGTGCACTGCAGCTTTTGCTACCTTTAAAGTCTGCACAGCAGTTTAGTCTGTCTTTTCTGTGAAATTTCGGTCAAGGTGTAAATCTGAATCTTCAATCATGCTAAACTGTTTCCATTTTGCTTTAAAGATGCTGATATGTTTTGGGCATAGCTCAGGTCTGCCAGGAGAAAAATTTAAGGACGTTTTTTGAAATTATCAACGTTTCCAGTGGTTGTATTTCTAAAGAAGCTTTTTCTGAAACATAATTTTTGGGCTGTTGCACAACATGTGCACAGATGGACGCTGCTTTGTGTTAATAGTTGTTTAGGTTGAACACATCTGTCCAGCATCAGATGTTCATTTTGGCAATGCTGCAGTTCCCTGACTACCTCTTAGACAAATTCGTTCTTGTAAGAAGATAAATATATAAATAAAGCTCTGCATTCACTTAGTGATTTCAGAACCTCCCCTTGCTTTTGCTGTTTTCCTTTGTAACCAGCACTGGGCAGATATTGGAGTGTTTTGGGTGGGTTTTTTGAGAATCCACTTAAGGAAAAGCAGTGGTACTGGTCTTCTATCACATAACTAAATATAACTGAACCTGGCCTCTTTTTCCCTTCCCATCTTATTCCTACTAGCTCTCATTGCTCTTCCTGCTAATAAATTAGAGAGATGGTTACCTTTCTGGCAGCAAATGAGCCCGCCAGTTGGTTGAGAGCAATTTGAGAAGCACCTTCCTATAAACGAATGAGTCCAGCTGTCATAACATGTACTCTGTAAACCAAGAATATGAATTTTGATTAGGCACAGAAAGCCCACTGACTTAGTTTCACACTTTTCCTTATTGTTCTTTCCCATAATGACTGAAGTAGCAGTGTTGGGGCTGGCAGATCTCCACTCATAGCTGTTTATAAAGAGCTGTCTGGGTTATAAAAACCTACCTAATCTCTTCAGGTGCATGTTTTGAGAAGAGAACCAATTGTTTCTTTTAAAAGGCCTGTGCTGTGTGTGCTTGTAAGGATCCATTTGGCAGTGAAACCGTCTCTGACAGCTGATACAATCAAAGGCTTTGTTTTTTAGAAGTCTCAGATTCTGACTCAGCCTTGCAGCTTCTTGGGATGGACTTTCTTCTCCAGCTGGGTGCCACAGTAAAGCACTACCTGACCATCCCAGGGGGCTGTGCTGGTGAGGTCACCCAGGCTGTGGTGTGCCCTGTCTTGCCAGTGATGTACCCAAATCACATATGAATCTCATGGAATGACTGGGGGCCTGGCATGTTACTAAAGGGCTCACTGTTATTTTGGGTGTGTTTGCAGCTTCCATGTCCTAGGGAAGGCTGCAGGACAGGAGCAGCCTGATTGTCCAGAAATGTTTGCCAGCCTGTCAGCTCTGCTCTTTCCATGTCAGAAAACCCTTCCAGAGAGAGGGCAGCAGGAAAATGCCATAGACATGCTTCTGATGAAGCATGGGAGATCTTAGTTTGCAGTGTCCTCTCCAGAGCTGGAGAACATTATCCCACCCTTGGCTGTCACCTCAGCTCCCTGTTCAGTGCAATTGTTACCTGGGGATTAAGTGGCTGAAAATCCCTCGTGGGACTCCCTTCATGACCTCAAGTGCCTCTCCAGAGAACCTGTGCCTCTGTTTCTCTTTATTATTGCTGGCTGTCATGTGAGCTCTGCTGCACATTTCCTGAGTAAAAGGAAAATTACAGTTATTTCAGAACAGACATCATATTTGATTGCCAAAATGGTTTGCTGGCTTTATGACTTTCATCAGAGGTCCCTGCTGAATTGCCCTTCCCGATCAGCAGCAATGATCTTTGCCTCTTAGCTTTTCATGCACACTCCCCTTTCAGCCTGTGCTAAGAGTTGTGCAACTCCTCGAGCCGATTCCCCGTGGTTAGCACTGGACTGTGTCAAACACAGCCTTGTAAACAAACATATCCCAGTTCTCAGGCTCCCTGAGCCTTGTTTTTGTGGGCTGTGACTTGAATTCCCAGGGTTCTGATGATTCAGACAACTTGCAATATATTATTAATAAATTATGTACTATTAAAATCTTAACAGTGATGTTACGGTTTCCTTTTATTTCCATGGTTACATTCTGTTGTGATTAATCTTTTTAATGTTTTATTTTCTTTAGAAACTAGATGCCAAATCACTTATAAAGCTGAATTTTGCTAAAAACAGTGAAGGTAAGTGCAGTCATTTTCCATGGTGGTGTTTTGTTGTTTTTTTTTTTTTCCTTAATGAGTGCTTTAATAAATTCTGGTTTGTCTTACTCATGGTGAACTTAAGTAGTTTGTGATCTCTATCATGCTTATTTTTGAGTAGAATAATTGCTTCTTGTGAGTGATATGTTTACCTTCAAAGTTCCATTTCTGTTTTTCTTTACACTGGGGAGCTGTAAATTATTCAGCAATTTCACTTTACTATAGCTGCTACTGCACTAAGGTACTGTTTACTTTAAGGAAAGAATCAGAAAAAGTGAAATTTCTGTAATGTTATCTTATTTCCAACTTGCCTGTGGCAGTATTTGCTGTTCACTTGGTTTTGAACAGCTTTTTGTTTATAAAAGGGACTAGACTTAAATAAACACGTGGGATTTTATGAATAGAAGCACACAAGACAGCTGCCTCGAGTTTTATTTCTGCAAGATATAAAATCAACCTCCTAAGAGAGCATGGTGGGAACAAAAGAGAAGAGTGGAGATGAATTTATCTTCTACAAAGCAGATAATGATTTCTTTGAAATGAAAATGGCTAAGATTAGGTGGGAATAAAATTCTGGAGTGTCTATCTCCTTATTTTACCAAAATCTATGGATTACAAGCTCTTTTCTGTAGCTGATGGATTTCTTCTGTGCCTTTTGTTCCATCTGTCTCAAGAGCAGGGTGTTAAAAATTGATCAATAGACAGTGTGGCCAAGGCTTTTGAAAGATACCATGACATTGTGCTTTCCCTAAAGAAGTCCAGCTCATAATGCTGGGGTAAAATGACAACAGTCTTAGAGTCTTAGAAGCCTCTTCCTCAAAAAGGTGCATTCTGTGTTATTAACCAATCAAGGGAAAATGCAACAAAAGACAAAAATTAAATGTTGCATTTCTGTCTGTCACCAGACTTTTCTCTAAATCATAATGTGGAATGGTTGCTACATATGTAGGATCTTCTCTCTTCACACAGAAATATGATATAAAAGGTCCTTGGGCATTGCAGGTTCTCACATTTAGTGATCACTTACAAGTTGAGTACCTTCTATCCAGATCAATGTGAGTGTGCCCTCAGTGGTTTTGCTTTTCCTAGGACTGAGAATATGGTGACTTGTTCTTCTTTATGAAGCTGGAACGAGGCCTCACATTTTACCTGTGTGTTTCTGTATCCATCAGTTGGGCCATACCCTGATGCCACTTGCAAAAATCCCTTTTTAAAACTTCTTGAGTTTCAATCCCTTTTGGCAATGGCTTTAGCCCTGGTGGCATTAACCAAAGTGTCCTCAGCTTTGACTTGTGCAGGGGGGCTGATGCCTTGGGAAGGCTGGCCTGGATCAGGGACTAGAAGAGCTAATAGAATAAAGTAGGTATTTATTAAAAAGCCTTCAAGGATACACCTTGGGCAGGACAGGAGGCTGACCAGGGCTACCCAAGGTGGACCCAAAATGGTCACAAAATGGACGGCTGGTCATGAAGTTTTACACTTTTATAAGTTTTAGTCCATTTGCATATTTGGTTTAATTGTTCAATTACAGCTTCAGGTTATGAAGTTCCATCCTCCTTGTTCTCTCCCCTCAGCCCTCTGTTGTTTATGGTGTTTTGGGCCTGAAACCTGTAACCATTGTCTTTGGTCTCAAGCTGGAAAAGGATTTGTTTTGTCTACCTACCCTATGAAGAGAGCTGATTAACACTTCATATGAGGCTCAGAGCTACACACCTAAGCAGCACAGAGTCTGAAAAATATGAAAGCTAAAACTCAGGCCATCAGAGCAGAGCTGCCTCTGGTGGCACAGTGAGCAGTCTCTGCAGGTGTTTGCCTCCCCTGTCCCTGCAGGTGCTGTGAGCAGCCTGTTCTGGCATCCCTGCTGATTTCGATTTTCAAATGGTAATTAGGAAATAAAGAACCAAATAGGCCCAACTTATTTCAAAAATCTCACCCAAACCCTCAGCTCTAGCAAACTGATCAAGTATTAATAACCTAATTGCTTTCTGCTGAGATTATCCAGACGTTTTTCTTTTTCCTCCTACATTGCCTCCCATCACTTTGCTTGCTGTTGGCTTGCTTAATATTTATGCTGACCCTCCTGGGAAAATTCACAGCTTGATTAGAGCAGAAGCTGGGTTCCTTATTGAGTAACGTGTTCAGATTTAATGGCATTCTGCTTGCCACATTTGAATACAAAATGCTCTCCTCTGCTTAAAGCACAACAGCTGTTGTGAACTTTTCTGTAGGCTATGAGCTAAACAGTTATTCCTGGGAACAAGAGTGATACAGAGCTCTGGACACGTTACAAGGTGCAGGCTCCTGTTATCAATAGATCTTTGATTACAACAGAACAATTAATTGTGGTATTTCATTAATATCAAGGAAATTGGACAAAGTTCTGTGTTGGGGAATTGAAGGCAATGGATTTCAAAACTGCATTTTCCTTGCTTGTTTTATGGATCTCTTTACTTTTTCTAGCACTTTTCTGTCACCAGAGAATCAAAACATTATTAAAACACAATTAAATACACCCCAAAGTTACATTTTATATTAAGAATTAATGTAAATATCATCCACAGAGATCAGAGAAATTAGCTATTTCAAAACAGTTACAGGTCTTCATGTCAAATTTAAACTTTATTCCCTCTTTCAGGCAAGTACCACTGCCCAGTGCTGTTTACTGTATTTACGAATAACTCCCATATTGTGGCCATCAAGACTACTGGAAATGTGTTTGCCTATGAGGTAGGTTCTCTGTTATGTTTCATTATTACGATTTTATACTTGATGCATTTCAGTCAAAATGACAAAATGTTTTAGAAACACAGGTAAATTTTACTCTTGTTTTACAGCCAGGGAAATTAAAGGATGGGAGATGAACTGACTTCACAAATTGTTGTCCAACTTTATCCTTCAAAATAGGAACAACTGTAGAATATGAATTAAATAATATTTCTAAAACCTTAAGTTAATCTGCATGTACTGAATCTTGTGTTTCAACATAAGTAGCTTTTATATGCTTCTCAGTTGAATTAATATACAAATTTTCTATTGTCTTTCTGATACAGTGTCATCACAAAAACACAAATTGCCTCATTTCTATTCTTATCAGTGAATAAAAAAGAGCCTTTTAGCTGGAGCTGGGAGAATAGAAAGAATCCCTTAATGGACACTTTAACTGCATTTTTGTTTGTGTTTTGTGAACATTTATGTAAACCCAAGTGGAATTTTGATCGTGACTTCTTTGCATAGTCCTTACTGTAAAAGCAAGGTTTATTTATTTTTTCAGTAGCAAATATATCTTTCAATTAATGAATCCACATCCAGTGTTGTGAAAAGTCTGAACATCTGCTTTTTGAGTTCTGATGGGGTATTCTGATCCTGAGGGAGGAACAGGCTGAAACCATTGCAGTCAAGGAAAAGGCTGGATTCATCATGGTTTTGAAAACTTGCTCTGATGTAGTAGAGCTGTCCTCACCTGTGAGAGTAGTTATTTCCAGGTTAAAATAGAAAGTATTTTCTGGGTTTTTTTGCAAGCAGGATGCTGGGGTTAACAGGCAAGGATGGGTTTAGGGGTGGTTGTTGTTAAGCCCTGGTCAGTACTGCAGAACTCTTGCTCTGTTTGCTGCAATCTGGGCTTCCTGAATGGGCTGTGCCAAGAGGCTTTGTGCCCCGTGTGGTACCACATGAAGTAAGAGCAGTTACTGGTCTATCATAAGCATGGAATTAATTTATGGACTTCTGGAGGTACTGGGACAACATTATCACTTCCATCTGAGGAGCACAGAGGACATTTGAGTAAATAGGACAGGTTCAGGGGTCTTTTACAGGCAAGAGCTTAGAAAACTGAAAGTTTTTTTTTAATTTTGGCAGTAGTTTTATGATTAATTTGGTTTGAATGATAGATATAGCTATGGAATGAAGACTGCAAGGTTTCTTTTAAAAAAACAACCTAACAAACCACACAAAACTGTCAAGTTTTGTAGGGATGAGAGACAAAAGCTTCTCACTTGCTAAAGCCCACAATGAAAATATTGTAGCTGCCAGTTGAGAATGAGGGTGAAATTGTTTTCTTTATGATTTGTACTTTAAGATTTTATTGATACCACATATTTACTTGTAATATTTACACACAATAACCTGATTTTTGCTATCTGTGTGTTTTGCCTGGCTGTTAGGCAGTTGAGCAGCTGAACATAAAACCAAAGAGCTACAAGGATCTCCTGACAGATGAGCCCTTCACTCGGCAAGACATCGTCACACTGCAGGTGAACTTTTCTCTCTGTTACACCTTATACAGGCTTTTATTTTGCAGAGGGTGAAATGCTGCTGTGCACACTGTTCCTGCAGGAAACTGGGGTAACTGAACAGTGAAACTTCACTGCATTGTCTTTGTTATCCAGATGAGCCACACAGATTCCATGTGACACAATCAGGATGAGTTAGTAACACGGTCTGTGATATTAAAAACAATGTTCAGAATGTAAAGTATTTGAACTTTTAGGAACTTGGCATGTTACATTAAGAATGAAGTGGATTGTCCATCTTACTCTTCCAAGGATATATAAAAGTGTCAAAGGTTCAGAAAAGTTTTCCATGGAATGTTTCTCTAAATGTAGAGTAAGGCAGCAAACCAGAGGACTTCCTGTAATTGCTTGTTTGGAATGTTTTGCTTCTTAATAGATACCAGTGTTGGTTCTTTGCTGATTTTAAGAAAATTAAAACCTAAATTAAAAGAGCACTGTGAATTTTACAGTGTAAAAGATAGTTATTTACAGATGAATTTTAGTCTCAAAAGATCTAAAACTTTTGTTTAAAAGCAGGTATTTTTAAGCTTACATGATTTCAAAACAGGGGAAAAAAGATTCCTGGATCATTATTATTGAAATCATGAGTTAGTATGCATCTCATGAACACTTAATTGCCACTAGCCAAGACTAATTCAGTCTAATTCAAATAGAAAAATATTTTTCATTTGTGTCTAAATTTAAATAAAGTGTAAGCTTTCTTCCCTACTCCCCAGTGCTTAACAGTATGTTTTTAAATATTTTTCCTCTGTTCCTTTGAGCTTGTTGGTGTTCAAGCTAATGCAACAAAGTAAAATGTTTTTATTCCAATAGATGCAAAAAATACAGCTTTTTTTTCTGATTGAGAGCTCCCAACAGAATTCTATTTCTGTGTAACTGCATGGTTGCTAATGGATTTGGAAAATATAAAAAGAAAAGTGTCTAAAAATGTGTCTGTGCACTCATATGGAAAACCAAGTTATTTTGAACAAACAATTGAAATATGAAGTCACTAAAAATATTTTGGTATGTTTTGTGGGGTTGGAATTGAATATATATTGATATTGTATATATAAAGAGTTACTTGCCTAGCTTTGATTTTTTCAGAGCTGCTCTAGTCCTCTAAATCTCAAAGTGCAACATCTAAAAATTTAGTCATTCTCTATGTGAGTTTTTATCAATATTTTTAATCTTCATTCTTGACCTGTTGGGTTTCTGTCTTGCTTGGAGGAATATGTCTAATATCAAACAAAGTAGATTCTGATAGTTGTGCAGTCCAAGGTCCCAGTCACACATTGCCTGCACCTCTCCCACCTCCATTTAGGGAGGTGTTCATAATGTGAGAGAAGATGTGACCCTCTTCAGTAAACAGTTCCTTGTGGATTGGTGTTAACTTCTGCAGTGTACAGTCTTGTGCTACATTCTTCTTAAGTTTAGAAATAGCAAAGACACCCCCCATCTTGGGATTGGACTGCAAGAGATTTGACCATCTGAATGCTGTTGACCAGATAAAGTTTGACCTTTTACCAGATCAGTTTTTAAATTTTTTTTCGGAATTATTTCTAGCAGTCTAAAATGGCTTCAGGCTGTTGAAGGAGAAGTAAGAGCCATTTACTGCACCACAAAACAAGCACTGCAAACTTGTACATAGAACTTGATTTCTCTTATTCAAATTCTGCCCTACCCTGACTTGCTTTGTTGAGGCCAGGATTCAACCTGAAGTGGTTGACTAGCCTGGGTATTAGAATTGCTTAAGTAGATGTGGTAGAGAAATGTGTTGTTATTTTCTCACAGTGTTTTCTTCATATAAATTATTGAAAGACAGACTGGTGTCTCCTCTACAATCTCTCTTGTTGACAACACTGCAGGCAGCGTGGTGGCTTCAGGCTCCACACTGCCAAGCTCCACCACCTGTGGCTCTGTTTCTTAGCCAGAGTTCATGACTGCAATCTGTTGTGTTTCAGAGCTCTACCCCAATTCTTCCTTCTCTTAAAAACCTTTCAGTTCTCTTGAAATTTATCACTTTGTTGTTTTCTCATTCCCCCATGTAAATTGAGTGCTGTGGTATCCAAGAGAGCTGGAATTGAGACTGAGTTGGTATCACTGACCCTGCTGTTTGGCAAAAAAGTAGATATGAAGGAAGTTGCTATAAAAAACATTCTTTGCTTTGCAAATAACAGCTGAATAGGGCTGTCTGTAATAGCTGTGTTTAGCAATAGAAAATAGCATTTCCAGAGGCTGACTCTGAATGTCCTAGGAAACAGATGGGGTACCTGTGTTTTCTAGTGAAATACAGCATGATAAATGGAAAATATGAATTATGTATGTTTATAGATTATTTGTATGATCACATTTTTCCTTATTGATACATAAAGGACAATCCTACATCTGCTTGGATTTTACCAGAATACCAATTGACCTCAAACTTGGCTTCTCTCTCCTAATATATATAATTAAAAACAAAACAAGAAAGATTTACTCTTTTCAGAGGAGACAGAATTGCATAATCTGCTTTTCCTGTTCTTGGTGCTACACACAAGTCATAATCCACCCTGTTATCTTTTCTGCTAAGCACCATCTCACCTGGTTGCTTTGAATTTAGTAGCAGTTATTTATATGCTATTTACTTGTTAAAAAGGACAACTATTTTTTTTATTATTCAAAACTAAAAGAGGAAGAATCACAACTTTAGTTGTTAATAATACTGTCATAGGTCTCTGATGTGCTTCCCTTTGTAAAGGGATCTGCAGTGCTTCCTGCACGGAGTCCATCTACAGAAATTACTTTTTCCCCCGTTGAAATGCAAATGTCCTGGAGTGGAGCATGGCAGTTTTTCATCAGCATATGGCCATATTATCCAGCCAGTCAGGGCAGGAGGTAAAGAGTAATACCATATCCTGGTGTGCAAGATACATTAGCAGTACTGGAATGGAGTTATTCAGGCAAAAGAAGTCATGGATTCTAGTTTAGGATTTTGCTGATGATGACAGAAATGCACATGACATTATTCCATATGATACCCTTCCTAGATACAGCACTCCTAATATGACTGTGTTTTTAGGCTGTAGCTCTTTAGACTAAAGTTTAAATTTCCTTGTCTTAGCTTTGTGATCTTGCCACAAACTCAAGTCAAGCTTTCCATCTATTGCAGTGCAGGACTTACATTTTTCCATGTTTCTCTCTCCTTATCATTATTACAGGTAATTTTTCTCTCAGCTGTACTGGTTCATATCTCTTTTAAATGGAATTTGCTGTTATATGTTGTCTATGTTTCTCATAACTTTAAACTCACTTATATTCTTTACCTTGATGATGATCAGTTCAGCCTAACTCAGCATCCCTTGAAAATGTCATGAATGTGTTCTCAGCTGCCAGAAACTCAAGTACTGTAAGATTAATTAGTTACATTTGATGGGTAAGGCAGGATGTAAAATACTTGGAGATCTGTGAGGACAGGGTGTCTGTAATGGAAAAGCTGATACTGTTAACACTTGTTGGCAGTGTTCTTATCTCCCTCTTCTGCTTGCCATTCTGGTACATTGCTGTTCATCATTTCACTTTGCAGTTGGTTTCAAGGTAGGATTGAGCACAGCTTTTGAAGTAATAGTGCATTAGACCTCAATTACATAGGTAATTCTTTCAGTCCTGTGTTTTACAGGTTTTCAGCTAGTATTCAGTCTAAATGTTTAACCTAATTTGAGATTATCTTCCAAGTAAATTTTTGAGAGATTGACTGCTAGATCTCAATGTCTACTGTCAAATCTTTATGACAAAATCTGGTAGAAATTATTATTAATTAGTGTGAATGTAAATTCCATGTGTGTTTCAATCCTGTGTTATACAGATTATTCTTTGTGTAATGATGTGGAACTTAATGGCAAGCACATAAATACCTTTTATCTGAATTCCCCTGTATATGACAGGCAGGCTGAAGCAAGTGTCTGCCCCAGCTCAGTGTGGAGAGAGGAACAGGGTCAGGTAATGCTTTGCTGACACAGTGGTGAGCTTCCCATCCCAGCAAGTGTAAGAGGTCCTGAGCAGAGCAAAGTAAGAATGTTGAAATACCCAGCTTTCACATCCCATTTGATAGGAAGTGTTCAGAGGAGTGAAGAACAGTTTCCCCTTTAGCACCCAGCTTTGATGTCATCCTCCACTGTGGCTCCATTGGCAAACAAGAGACAAACTTAAGTTTGTGAGGATACAGCAGAAGTTATTCCTGCTCTGGAAGCTCTTCAAAGCTATTGCTGAGCTGTGTGCTGGCAGAGGATGTAATGAGAAATGTGGCTGTGCTCAGTGGCAGTGCTGCAGGTGAGGCAGAGGCACATGTGGGGGTTCCTCCTTGCCTAAGGAATTGCAATAAAGCCCCTTCTCTGCTGTGCCAGGGGTAGCAGGCACAGTGCTCTGGTGGCAGCCTGCAGAGAGCCTTCCCTGGTAGATGCAGGCTAACAAATGCATCTTCTTTGCACTGCAGAAATGGAGGGGGGAAGAGAAGATAACACCCAGTCTGGCTAAATGCTAACAGGTTTGCTGCTGTTAAAGGGGAAAAAAGCCTCATACTGTTATGTGCTTCCTTATGTCAGTTTTATTGTTTCTGTATAACCTAATCAGCTGTGGACAAGGCATGGCTCCCGACAAGCTGTTGAACACCACTGACATTTGTGGCAGGAAGCACAGCTAATGAGCAGAGCTGGAGGTAGCTGAGCTGCACACTGTTAATTGATATTTCACTCCTCAGCTATTCCTCATTTCTCTTTGTGTGACAGAAGGTCAGAGCAGATTTCCTCACGGTTGTGGGTGAGGTCTCTGTGAGGGAGAATCCTGCACCAATGGACGTGCAGAGTAGCGGGTAAAGAAGTGGGACAGTGACAATGAGGGTGACAGTCCTGAGCATAATTAGGGATGCAGCATGGCCAACCAAATGGTAAGAGAGAAATCAGGACTCAAAGAAATCACACAGTCTAAACCTGCTGGATTTAACCTGCTCTTTGGGGGCTTGTATGTGGTGCATAAGATTAACAGAGTTCAAGCTGTTTCCCATAGTAGGTAAAACCAGATAATGACTGGAAAGAAACAAGTGGAATAAAACTTGAGATTAGCTGTTCTCAGAGCTCAGCTTTCAGGAAAACATTACATATGAGATTTTTAATAGTGATGATAGTTAGCAACCCTTTGAAGTCTGTATCTGTGCTAGTAATTTGCTAAAGTTTATGGTTCGTAACCTTAATAAGAAAAACCCTGAGACTGCCAGCCATGGTGTTTTGAATATTTTTAAACATGCTAAGACAAACAAAAGTAGGCCATGGTTCATCTTCCTTTCTGGTTTCTGTGCACTTACACAGAATTTACTTCTTTAGGTCTTTGGGCTCCAAGCCTTAATCTTAACAGGATTGGGAACATCCCCATGAGCCCAGCCTTCTTCTGACCAGGAGAGGCAATTAATTCATTAGAGCTTGAGGCTTTGTCAATGTGAGTGTGTCTGTCTGCCTGTCCCTGTGGCATCTTGTTTGGACTGCTCTGATTCTGTGCCCAGTAACTGTCATGGATGCAATGAGAGGAGCTTGGCAGGCTAATTATTAGTGTTTAGACAGTTTTATTCCTGAAGTGATATCTTAAGATTGTGCAAACTTACAACATTTTCATAGTCTTACCTTTAAAAAATGTGTATCTCGTGTTGTAGGACTTGGTACCACCAGTAAGGAAATGGTTTGTGTCTTATGCAGAAGAAGTTGGACTGGCCAGATGTGTTTCTGCTCTTGGGGGCAGGTAGAAGCAACTGGGATCTTGTGTTTGACTTACAATTCACTGCAGTACTATGCTAATTCTGATTCACATGAATTTTAATCAAACAAATTCTAATCAAACTCCCCTAAGTATATTGAGATGCTGTATTTTAGAGAGAGGAATAAACATGTCCTAGGTGTCCTGTACAAGATGATACTCAAATTTCAATTTGAGGAGCCATTTTTGAGGAGCTATTCCACTGACAGAGAGAAATCGCTTTTAGAGTGGGAGTGTGGGTTGTCCCCCATCTCGATGTGTGGTGAGACTCTTGCTTTGCAGAATTAGGAATACAGGGACAACACTGTAATCCAAAGCTTTGTCAAGATTTCCATTGGGACAGGTGGCCCACGTGGATGTGATGGAAGGAGCTTGTAGAGAGGACCTGGGTCACAGTTCAGGGGTTTGGAGTTCAGATCTCCCAGAGGGCAGATGGACAGCTGGTCTGCAAGGAGAAGGAGCTGCCCTGTGGCCTCTGCTGTCCTTCATACAATAGTAGATGCACTGCCAGAGCAGGGGCTGGTGGTGATTTGGAGAGCCCTGAGAAATCCCCAGCAAGGAAAGAGGCTGTAAACACTCTGGAGTTGCTCAATGCCTGTGATTAGGCTGGTTAAGCCACATAGATGTTTGAATGAATTGTGGCTGTGTGATTTGTGTGAACAAATCTGATTTGTGGTAGGTACCCTGAACACAAGTCCCTGGGTTTTGTAATGCACTGGCAGTTGTGATGTCCTTTGTTTATTTTTAAACAATCAATAAATCAATAAATGAAGAAGCTTTATTTAGAGGAACTTCAGGAAGGTGTTTTCTGTTTCATTTTTACTGCTGCCTTTCCTCCTGTCCATGAAAAATTGGTTTCAGGAGTCAGTCTTGCCCTTCAGCTTTGCCATGAACTGCAGATGTGAATTGCTGAAAATCCATTTATCTCTATTAATATTAATACACAGATATTTTTTCCCTTTCCTGAAAGGGTAAGCAGTTCTTCCTTCCTTCCTTCCTTCACCTTTTGAGGTAGTACATTTATGTGCAGAGCAGTGATTGCTGTCTTGGAAAGCTGCAGCTCATGATTGCTGAGAGTATTTGGGAGTGCAGAAGTCTTTTGAAAACAGAGTTCTTTCTCCAGACTTTCTCCATGCATCTTGTTGACTGTCAGAAAGCAAGGCTCAAAATCATCTCTATTCACATATATAAATATGTATTTATTTGTATAAATATGTATGTAAGGAAATAAGTAATAAATACACCTCAGTGCTGGTTGGTGTCAGAGGAAACAAAAATGGCTAAAAAAATAGATCTGAATTTCCTATTTTTTAGTAGTTTTATTTAAAGATTATCTGTTTCTAAAGCAAAATCCTAAAGATGTAATTTTTTGAGGCAGTTTTTTGGCTCAATGAAGTTCTATTGGAGGAGTATAGTGGGACGGGAAACAGTAGAAAATTATTATCTGGTGATTAGGATAGGGGACAGCAGAAAACCAGGGGATCACATTAAGGAGGAGATTCACACAGCTTGATTTCATAAATGTGTTTTGGTTTTAGTACCAGCAATAAAACTAAAAATGTACTCTGGTGGAAGCATACCATTTCAGGGATGAATGAAAGGTATAATTAGATCATTTTATAAATTATGGAGCTAGCAGCTCTGCTTGTATTAAGCATTACTTCTGGCAGTTTGAAATTGTCAAACTTTTTATCAACTGTGTTGGTCTGAGAAGCTTTGCTAAAATTTTTAGGATAATATATTTAATACTGTACATTAGGTCATAGTTTTCTTGCATAATATGCTGCATTATTTTTATCCTGAACTAGAAACTATTGCATATTATTTTGTCAGTTTGGTATTTTAAAGTTTGAATTGTTTTCTGTAAGATAGACTCTCCATTAGTGACTGGGTGTCCTGGGCTGATGTTTTGACCTTTCTGTGCTGCAGAGGAGCTTGAGGAGAAAACCTTGAAGTCATTGTAAGGAGAGGATTAAAGACTGTTTAATAATAGTATAAAGTAACCTAGATCACCAGTAGGCATTCCTTGTCTCACTGTCTCTAACGAAAGGTCAGAGTTCTGCAGAACGTTGCCTGGAGATAGCATAAAGAATCACAGTTAATGGACTGTGTGTTTTTCCTGTTTTCCTCCAGTGGTCACTAAACTGTATTTTCATAATAGCTTTTTGCTTTTTTTCATCATTTTCAAACATAGTTCTCTAAGCACTAATTAAAAAAAAAACTGTCAAAACAGTTCTTACTGCAGAGACTTGCTCTGAGGTTTTATTTGTATTTTGAAATGCATTGCAAAAGTTCACAGAGCATGTGCAAATCAGGCCTAGGATTATAAATAGCAGGAGATAGCTGATGTGCTTTTGCATAGATCTTAGACCAAAGCTCAGAACAAAGGAAACAACCAGGGATTGCATTGTTCTTGCTTTTCTAGGACAGGGGAGACTTGGCTGAGTTCTGGTAGTAACTTCTGGAGGTGATAGATGTGTAATATTATGTTTGGAACTGAATTCCAGATCCCTAAGGAGTCTGCTGTGAACAGACTCATTGCTGATGCTGCTTGGGCTTGATTGCTCTGTATTTTTTCATCTTTCTGTGGTTTGGGGAGTATGGAAGTTATTCTGTCTCCCTGTTTATTTATTATGGTGTCTGCCCTTTGGTCTAGTCTGTTGCTTGGAATATGTGCCTACCAAGATCTCTGATATTAGTTTTCTTAAACTATTGTTATTTTCAGGATCCAACAAACCTGGATAAGTTCAATGTCTCAAACTTCTTTCATGTTAAGAACAACATAAAAGTAATTGATCCAGGTAAGGATGAATGGAGAGTAGGCTGAGAAAACACCAACCTAAACATGCAAAATCTGAAGATGTTGTGGAATTGACTCTGTTTTCTGGAAGGAGATCTCTCATAGCTTATTATGCTTATATCTGGTTTTTGGGTTTTTTAAATCTCTTGTGCAAGCAAGCATCTTTCTATTTACCCAATCAGAATAAGTATTATCTCAGATATGGAATGTCCAATATCCAGCAAATAGTAAGCATACCAAGACACAGGACAAGTGAGACTTGTAAAAATTAAATATTAAATTAAAATATTAACTAAACCAAATACCACAGTCCAGTCCAGCAACCTTGTTCTCCTACTGTCACATTAAATATCTGATCCTGGGATTTTTGTATCACAAACCTGGCTATTCAGTGAGGAGATGAAGGACAGAAGTTTATATTGCACCCAACTGTATTTTGTCTTTATTGTTCTATAAAAATTTTATAAGACTTGAATGGACTCACATAATTTTTAGTGGTTTCAAATAAATTTTCATGATAGTTGGCTTGATTTTTTTTTTCTTGTACATCATATTGGCATTTATTGTGCTATATTTTGGGTCACACTGTCGTTAGTGTTATGCATTGCTATTTTTCACTGTGTCTGGAGGAATGTATATAGTTGCTAGAGCTTTTTATTTAAATAAAAAGTAGCATTAATGTCTGGAAAATTTTTGTGTAATTAGTTACATAATAAACTGAAGGAGAACAAAACACAATGTTTCTTTTAATCCTGAGTAATTTAACTTTGTCTTACCTAGATGAAGAAAAAGCAAAATTAGATCCATCTTACTATTTGAAAAACACAAATACAGAGACCCGAGAGACTTTACTGGAGCTTTACAAGGAATTCAAAGGCGATGATATTTTAGCAGCTACTATGAAGGCTCCTGAAAAGAAGAAAGTGGATAAGCTGAATGCAGTAAGTTGATTTAATTTGTAGTTTGGTATTGATTGACTTCTTCAAGAATGGTAATAGTTGTTTTTCCTCTTAGAGGCTGTATTACAATATAAACAAACACTGCTCCTTCTGTTTCCTCTCACACAGAAATTTGTTATAGATGAAAAGATGAGAATCATATCAGGATTCCTTAGACATGCATAGTATGTGTCAGTGAGTTTCTATTTGTTAAATCATTGCAAATGAACCTAAACATTTGAGAACTGAATCACAATAAGAAGGAAGAATCCTTATGATGTGGTTATGTATGTGTTGGCAGAACCTTTTTCCCAGGTTGTAATCTCTCACTTTGAGTTTCTGTATCATTGCTTCCTACATTTATTGGCAGAGAGAGCACACCTTAAGGGTAGTGCAGGTGAATCATTTCTGGTGTGGACAAATACATAAATCATCCACAGCTGCTCCTCCATTTTCTATTTCCACTGGAAGACAGGGTTTAGTGGAATATTTTAAAGGATGTTCTTCCAGGTGCATGTTCATGGTTGTCAAGAGAAACAATTCATCTGCATCTAGGTCTCCTACATCAAAGGCTGTTTGAAATGGGCAAGAGAGAGTATTCTTCTGTCCTTACATAATTCTGGGATCTGTGTGCATACCAGCTTTGATTACACTTGCATGAAAACTAACAGCAGTGCGGCACACAGCTTTTAATGAGAGGGCTTAGGGACAGATTAGGGATTGTATGTGACCAAAGAGTAAGACCACAAATGCCTCCCTTTTTGGGACACTGTAGTGTTAAAAAATATTTAAAAAAAATAAAAATAATAAGAAGAAAAAAGAGGGCAGAGGTAAGGATGAGCTCTACAATGTTGGGGAGTCAGATTGGCAGCTTATGACATGGATGGGCATAGCTGTAAACTGGCTTAGGATGCAGTGAAGCCTTAGGGAATGAGCATTGACCTGGCCTGGACTCTTTACAGGCATTTCCCTGGAACGCTGAACATGTCTCTGGGTTTATTAGATCTTTGTCATTTACTAGAAAATCCATGTGTGACGTTAACATTCCCCTTCTGCAGAATTACAGAGCTCAGAATAGACCTTGGGAGCCATGGGATGGTGCCTCTGCACACAGCAGGGCCAGCTGTAGGAAGGGGCTGGTTTGCTCTTCCCTGCAGTCTCTCTGTGGTTCACTGCATTTTCCTTCCACTCAGCAGCACTGGAGGCTTCTACAGCTGTCTTGGCAGAAGTACTCCTTGCCTATCTCCACCCATAAACATACAAATCAGTTCTGATAATAGAATCTTTGCATTGTGCTGTATTAAATTGTATGGAAGCATTAAGCCCCTTTGGCTCAGTGCATGAGCAGCCTTAACTACAGTTCCATCAGAGCAAATGTGGGCAACAGATGGAGAATTATCACTGCACTGGGTATTTGTTTCTTTCAGGAAGAGCTAGAGCAGAAAGTCTGCCTTCAGAAGGATGGTATTTGTGTGTTTCTAATGCTTATATAGTATCTTCGGTGGATAAATTCTAATTTCTTTTTCTCTTACTTTTTCCTCTGCAAACAGGCTCACTATTCCACTGGAGCTGTGAGTGCTTCCTTCACCTCCACTGCAATGGTGCCTGAAACTACCCATGAAGCAGGTACCAGAACTACCTACCTACAAACTGTTTATTTATTTCTCAGTTTCAAAGTGTACTCCTTAGCACATATACATTTGTATGGGCTGAAGGAGTGCATTGGTAGTTGGTCAGTGCTGATGCCATGGAAATTTATTCCCTGACCAGATATATCCTTACTTTCCATGGAGGTTGTTCTGAGAATACTGGAGCAATTATGATCAAGCTTTGGCTTTGAATGACTGTTACTTCTTTTGAATGAAAATTAGTGAGACATTTTCTATGCCCAGGGACAACAAATAGACATATCTCCTTTTCTAAATTAGGAATGAAATATAATCTCTTCTCAGATACCATACAAAACCATGCCCACCAAATTGGCCTACCCCAGTATTAGTTAGAACAACAGCAAATTTTGTGATGGTTACTTTTAGTTTACTGCTTTTCACATGAAAATACATTTTAGTACAATAAAATGTATTTATTCTCCAGCCTAAGCACAAATGTATAAGATTTATTTAGTTTGGATATTGATTAAATGGCTGAGTCATTAGTATTTCCAGTTGAGAAAGTTGAGCACTAAAATTTAGATTGCACATACTTGGGCAAAGATTGAATCCATTGCTAAAACTGTTTACCAAATTCAGTTCCTTTACTTGGTAAGTTACAGTGATTTGAAGGTGACTGAGTACAGAAAATATCTGACTAACTGGACATTTTGACAAAATGGGAAGGGAAACAGATTGATCCTTTGGTTTGACTTACCAGTAATGTCTCCAGTAACAGTTTGAGTTGTTTTCAGAATTGGGTAGGTCTCTGTATGTCAGCAGTTTGTGGTTGACTGATGACTACCTGCTTGGCTTGCAGGATTGACAAGAGGAAATGTAGGTTCAAAGTAACATTTGTGGTTGGTAGACATGGCTTGAAAATTATAGTTTGTACTACTGAATGCTTCTGGGATTTAAAATATACATTATTTGGTTGGTTCTCAAAGAGTTGTGGTTTACTATAATGGAAAGTGTTTTGCACAGAGATTAATGCAAGGTTATCATAGGTGAATTGCAGAGTAGGATCCCTCGAGACCTAGTACCACAGGAGAAGAGGTCAGGCAGTAGGTTCCATGAGTTATTTACTGATGATTTCTAAAAATCAATGAGCAGTCTTACAGAGAGCTAATTACTGTCTTCTGCTTTGATGTAGCTGCTATTGAAGAAGATGTTGTGAGATACCAATATGTGAAGAAGAAGGGATATGTGCGACTTCACACTAATAAAGGAGACCTAAACTTGGAGCTGCACTGTGACATGGTACTGTCCCCCATAAGATCAATTTCTGTAGATAACAACCAGAATTGGAGCTGGCAGTGGAAATGTTTGTGTGTGTCTATAAATTAATGAACTATATATATTTACACTATATGTGCAGGTGTTCTCTGTGAGTAGTCCCATCATTTTAGTGACTACCTACAATATGCCAAGGTACATGTTTAGAGCTTCAAAGGGTCGGGATTAATGACCCAAACAATGACCAGAAAAAGAACCTCACTGAAACCAAGAGCGGTCTTTCAGTCTGATTCCATGTAGTTGAAATCCCCAGAAATTGTTAGATTTGTTCCTAAAGCCTAAGCTTTATAGAACAGACATAAATGAAAACCTTATGTTTTTACTTCCTGTTGTCCCTTCCTGTCCTTAAAGTTCAAGTTTTCAAACACCTTCCCTTTGCCATTAAGAGAAGTTGATTTTTAAAAAAACAACAGACTGGAATTTTTTATAGTCTGTACAGTCTGATTCTGGTGGAAATCAGTGACTTAAAATAATAAACATGGCAAGACTTCTGATAAATGAATGAGTTGTGGCAACAGTGATGTCTCAGACGTCACTGCTTGAGTAGTATGTTTGCTTATTTATTTGTACATCCACTTCTGTAAAAGGAAAAAAGTTTCAAACCTTTGATGGTTTACTGAGACATTTGTTTTAGAACACTATAGGCCTGAAAGATGATATTTTAAAAAGCTGAAGGATGTAAAGTGGGGTTTAAATGGTAAAGCTGCTGTTTCTTGTGAGCCTCACAAAGCTTAAGGGCAGTGGTGCTGGGTAGGACCTGGGGTGTCTGGTGTGAAATCCAGATGTACTGGGAAAATGCATCCATTTTTGCATGCTAGGAAGAAAAAGGAGCAAACAGCATAAGCCTTCTGGCTTTCCCTTCTCTTCCTTTCTCTCACACGAGTAAGAAGCAAGATATGTGTAAACATCTCAAGCTGATCTATGCAAACAGCATGAGAATCTCCACAGCAGCGTATCATGTTAGTAATTCTGTAGGTCTCTGTCATCCCTACAGGTGTTTTCCATGCTCTGAAATAGTAACACTGTAATAAGGCAAAAAGCAGAGGATGTGAGTACAGCAATATTTAGGGGAAGTGGCAGAACGAGCAGATTGCATTGAATCATTTGTTTTGCCATATGTTCTCAAACTGGCTCCTGGCTAAAGCAGGCTGACTGCAGCTATTCTTATCAGTGTGGGCTTTTTGGCCACATGTGTGACCAGTGTCACTCAGTCCTGAGGACCCAGGCTCAATTGCTCATTATAAACTTCCTGTATGATATCCATTGTGTTTCCTTTTTTTCCAGATGAATTCCTATTCATCCACCTTTCACACACAAAGCTTCTTCATGTAGACCCTGGAAGTGTGTGCTGTTTTACACAACCAGACATGCTCAAACACTGGCCTCCAGCCATCTGTTCCTTCATGTCCATTAAATCTGTGTGAATTTAGCAGACCTTTGGCACTGCAGAGGGGAAAAAGATATATATTTAGAATAAATAGAAAAACTTGCTGCTGTATGGAGGTTTTCACAACATCCACCTTAGGTCATCCTCCTAGGTCTGTGAAATCAGTTCTTTCCGGGAGGCACTTGTTTTCCTCCCTTTACTAAATAAGGAGTTTGTGCTTCTAACTTTGGTTTTCCTGAATCACACCGAGGTCAGCTCAGTGCAGACAGAGCAAACATCTTACAAACATATAGCACATACATACATCACAAATATATGCACAAATCAGCTACAATGAATCTATTGAGACTGCAAAGATTAGATTCACAGTACTGCAAATATATGATTGTGAAATGTTTAAGGAAGCTTGAGGATGAAGTTGCTATATAAATATGACAGATAAATACCTCTGTCTGGAGGTAGGAATTGCAACATTTAAATTACATTTTAAAATAGTCTTATGGTTTAGATTTCAATACATACTTTGAGGTAAAGTCTCCTCACTAAAATAGAGAGCAGCAAGTGACATACTTGCTCTCTTAGATGGTATGTGTGCTGAGTCTTCAATTGGATTTTCATGCCTCTTGTCTGTATTTAAGCAAAATATTCTTGCAGTTGTGCTGTCAGCACTCTGCACTGCTTCTGAAATCTGCCCAGTATCTGTTGCCTTTAGTGCTCTCCTTGGGTGCTCACTCCCTGTCCCTGCACTGCTCTGTTGTCTCCTTCCTTTCCCATTTTTTGTGAGCTATTTGCCAGTATGGATTGTTTATATCTCAGTCTATATGTACATGTAGAAACCTTTGTTTAAAAGTAAATATAAGGTTTGTCATATACTAGTACTTTAAGGTGTCAGTCAATAAGATTGATAGTGATGAAATTCTTCCTAGCACCAAAAACCTAATCAAGAAACGTTTTGTATTGATCCAGGGCAGGAAATCAGTGTTGCAGTGTGATTGAAGTCATCAGTTACTTTGTGACAAGATTCAGAAAGAGCATAAAATAGGACTAGAATCCTGATATTTTCAGTGTTTGAAATCACTTGTTCAGAGCACCAGAAAACTTCACTCAGGTTCCAGAAGGATGGTGTGTGGTTTCAATCATTGACCTGAAAAAAGGCAATAAAAAGACTTTGGAAGATAAGCTGGATTTTTTCCCACCCTTTTGAATTTGTGCCTCAGAGGAGCAAAGGTACTGTTCTCTCTTGGGATCATAGCAGTGTGCCTACTGCTTTTTTTTGGTCCTTTGTTTTTCTCCCAGTCCTCCTATTCACATACAGCATGTTCCTCCTGATGGGGACTAATCAGATGGCCATTTGTAGGGACATTTTCCAGGAAGCTGAGTTCAGCTGTGCATAAGCAACATTTGTTGTATACACTAATTGGATGAAAATTTACAAAAATTCTACTTGCCAGAAGTAATTCTGGCAAGTACTGAAGATTTAACAGCATCCAACAAGTGTTATTCTTTCAGTTCTAGTCCTATGCATGTCAAACACATAAATTCTGAAGAAATAACTGATGAAAGGCAATGAATATCACTAAATTTCTTATATTTTATTTACTGTGATTTTTCTAGTCTCCTCAAGTTCTTTTGGTTGCTTTAAATCAGGATGTTTCTGGGAACAACTGCATATTATCCATGTGCATTCTGCTGTATTAGTCACCACAGTGATGGAGTTTTACCTTGTAGGTGGTGGAGCAGCCATTTTTAAAAATATATATCTACATCTAAATAAATATGTAAATGTAATGCTCCAGAAGACAGTGTCAAAATGATGAACATGTGGTTTGATGTTCTATCTCCCTTCTCTGCTGGGGAAGTCCTCTGCATACAAGTGCTCACTGGGGTGATGATCTGGTGGTGCAGCACATGCCAAGAGCTGTAATCAAACACTGATCTGTAGCTGCCATGGCGGGTTGTGTAAATCCACTTGTCTCTCTCAGGTTTTGTACTTTAAGGTTTAAGGGCAAGATGGCAAAACAAAGAAGAATGTGAGATGGATTTCAAAGATCCATCTGACACTCCACAAATTTTTTTTTGAGATTTTAGGGCCTGGCAAACTCTGCTTAATCATAATGTCTTGGCACTCTTCTTTCCAAAGAAGCCGTTACTCTACAAACATTGATGTTTTAATCTTTTTAGGCCTTCTGACCTGTTAAATATGCCTGTGATCTATAAATGTGTAATCCAGCCCCTGTTCTTTGAAATCATCTCACCTTTTGCGTGAGGGACTGTTCTGAAGATCAGAAGTCTGTAAACTTCTTATCCATTTCCACTGGCAAAGAAATGAGTTGCTGAAAAAATCCTTTGACCTCCTGGCGTGATGTGGTTCTCCAGTCTGCCTGAATTTCTCATTTTCTTTCTGATTTAAACCTCCATTCTACTTGCTTTCAGTAAACATGAGATTGGCACTGTCTGGGAAATAACTGGCTGATGTTTTACCAGTGTCTGTTCATTTGGTAATAGGATTGGAGGGATGAAATAGAATGGCCTTGGCATGGTTGTAATGGCTTATTTCATATTTTTTCATCAAAATAGGCCATTATAGGAAGAGCTGCAACTCTCAACTTTGAAAGATCTTGTCAACAGAAACTAATAACAAAGCTGTGTTTTTCCAGTAGAAGAGCTGGATATGTTTTAAAAAAATATTTGTTAGAGAGGATGTTGTTACTTCTTGGTGTGTTTTTTCCTCCAAGCAATACAATAGCAGACAAATCTATTGCTCTTGGGGCTGAGAGTAGGATGGCTCTGCACAGCCATCTTGATGAACAGTTTACTTCTAGGTTGTTCTAAGTGATTGGAAGGTGATATTTTAATAGTTTTAACTTTGGGGGCATAACACCCTGTCCTGGTTTAACTCCAGTCAGTAGCTAAGCCCCACACAGCCACTCACTCACTCCCTGACCAGTGGGATGGGGGAGAGGATCAGAAAAGGGGAAAACTTGTGGGCTGAGGTAAAGGCAGTTAAACAAGTAAAGCAAGAGCTGCACACACAAGCAGAGCAAAAAAAGGAATTAATTTACCACTTCCCAAGGGCAGGCAGGTGTTCAGCCATTCCCAGTAAAGCTGGGCTCCATCACCATAATGTTTACTTGGGAAAACAAACATTGTCCTTTTGAATGTCCCCCCTTCCTCCTTATTCCCACAGCTTTATATGCTGAGCCACCTCTCCATGAACCTGTCCCTGCTGCCCTGGGCTGTCTGTGCGTTTTCCTGGCAGCCTTTGGCACCACATAATTGGTAGAAAGGCATTTTGCACATTTGGACCCTTTCTGCCTTCCCAGCTGCCCTGGCAAGCTGGATCTGGGAAGGGAATTGATTGTTATTGGATCGTGCCCCTCGATTTCTGACATTTGCAGACATGAGGTGCAGACATCCCATGCCAGCTGTGTCTGCCACGCAGTGATCCCAGACCCGAGGATGGGCTGGGTGGTTTGGAGTTACGCAGCTGCTGCTCTTCATCTTTCTCTGACACGTTTCTTTTTTGTACCTTGGCTGCTCTGATGAGAGCGCAGTGACCTTGGGAGGTTGACAGCTACCAGAGCTTCTCTGTCTAGCGTGGAAATTGTTACAGGTTGCATCTTCTGAAAAGGTGGAATTTATGTGCAGGCAGTTGCAGACTGATGAAATGCCAGGGAGCAGCCGTGGGACCTGCCTTACTCCAAGTTTTAAGCTGGTGGAGGTTGCTTGAGCGATTAAAAGTTGCATCCTCATTTAGATTGTATCCACTTGTGCTGTCCTGCTTGCCAGTCATCCTCATCAGCACCCAGCCCTGCACTGTGCTGTCTGACAAGCTCCTTAACCCTTGTGTTGGGAGGGGGCACTGAGGTGGGGACAGAATTGTTTACTTTTTTACCACTGCAGTAAATATAAGTTAGAGAAAAAGTAGTAACTGTGGCTGACTCTGCCTCTGGAGAACTAGTAGTTAACATTGACAAATTAGATGAGTGAATTAGATGTCTTGTTTAATTTGAGTTGTGCTCAGCTAAACTGATTGATTGTCCCTGTGTTTGCGAAAATGTGAGAAGTAAAACTGAAGTGTGTCATCTTTTTACTGGCATCTTGTCTAAGCTGAGCATCTTGCTTAGACTTCAAAAAAGTTTTCGGTAACATCATGAACGTCAGTATTGTGGAAGAAATGCCTTTTAAAAGTGAAATTTAGCTATCTACTGAAGTCTTTGCTAAATAGCTGATTAAATTACAGTGAGTTTCTGCGTAATGAGAATGCATTAATTCTGCTCTTTGTTCTAAGCAAACTTGGAGGCTTTGAGGTAGCAAAATAGGCAAATGTTTGCTATCAAGTCAGCAATCTATTTCCCATGGCACAGTTAGCTTGTTCTGATTCTTTTTTATTATCAGTAGGAGTCTGGCTGAGTGTTTTACCCCACAGTGCCCCAATGCTTTCATGTCTCCCAGTGCTCACTCTCTGGAACTGTGCTCTTCTGATCGCAGATCACAAATTGCCTGAACACGTTTGCTCTTGGTATAACCAGATTGAGAATTGTGTCCCCTAGATGAACTGTGGCTTTCTTGAGCTGAACCACCATAGGCAGCTGTTGTTTGCCACCATCACCTGTCACAGGCTCAGTCCCTCTCTCACACTGGGGAACTGTTAGCAGGAAAGTGGAGCTGGCAGGGAGTGGTGTTTAGGTCTGGAGTAAATGATTCTCCTGCAGGAAATGTCATGGGCTTCCCACAGAGAAATTCTTCCCATGCTCTTGCTGTGGGCTTTGTGGAGTTTTGGGTTTTCTTGTGCCTCTTGCTGTGAAACAAATGGAATGTGCTCATAGCTCGTTGGTGCAAAGTGAAACTGGGTGGTTTAAATGGCCTTCCAGTATTGGGCACTGAAACACACGTTTCTTTCCATGGCTTGGAGGAGGGAACAGACACTTGCACCTGATAGATGGTGATTCCTGAAATTGTACCATTGCATTTAGCTCTGACTAAGCCCCAGATAAAGCCAAGCTTTTATTGCTGAATTCTTTTCTGTGTAACGGGTAGGCTGAGTAATACAGATTGAAAGTTAGGGGGGAAACTGACTTTAAAACCTTACCAAATCACCTCTTTATGGGCTCACACATTAGCAGAGTTGCTGAATGAATAATTACAAGATTGAAAACGCTCTGTGTAAAATACGTAAATGGATTAAAGCAAAACAAAATCCACCTTGCATTTTAAAGGAGATGTGTGTTAAGAAAATGGAAGGCTTCGTTTGAAGCTTTAGAAATTTCCATCAGTAGTTCATGCCTTTTAGTAGCAGAATTCTGGCATTTGTGTGATAAGATGAAGGCAGTAGAATGCAATTTTAATTTGAGAGGAATGAGCTTTTCATTATTTCCTGCTTTGAAACATAGGGTTAATGAGCATATAGCAAGGCTCTGTAGTTTAGTACCACTACTACAGTTCATCCAATTTATAGAGAAAAAAAGAAATAAAAGGGAAGTGGAATTAGCACAAGAAAATTATACAGATGTGCGAATGACAGCTTCTGAATGCTTAGTGTGAAATTTCCCTTCAAGGTTCATGCACATCCTCAAGGGATGGAGCATTTTGAAATGATTAGCTCTTCACATAGTAAAGCCTTTTTCCTTGCAGTCATGGCAACCACTCAGGAGCTCTCCTCTCTTTTCCCATCTCCCGCACCTTGGCAACAGGAGTGCTGCAGGTTTTTCATCTCCTCCTGTTTGGCTCTTCACTGCCCAGTACAGATTCTGAGTTAAGGTAACTTTTACAAATGTAATGACCCATTGTAACTAATGAGAAAGGACAGCTGCAGACTGGGAAATGGGATAGGGACCTGGCTTGGTTGATCCCACCCTTCAGGTGTCGGGTTCAGCAGGAGAGATGAATTTCACCTGGCTTGGAGCCATCCTTGCTGGCAAAATGGAAACTGAAATTGGCTCAGATAAAATCTGCATTTATCCTAGAAGTTTGTAGTAAGCAGTCAGGGTTTTTTTTTCTGTTTGGCTATGGTTTTCTAAATTGTATATTCCTTTTTTCAGTATCTCCCAGTATCATGATTTCACAGTCTCCTGTCACTGCTATTTTAGCAGGGTCATTCTTTGTAGCAATCTCTCTTTAGCTCTACAATTTGTCTGGGCGTAGTAACTGGTCGAGTGCTGGTGTTTCCATGCAGAGTTACCTGCTAAGTGTGTTAGCTAAATGGAGACTTAAACCTACTTAGAAAACCATTGGGCTGTGGCCCCATTAAATATATATATCTGTGAGCCAAGGAAAGCATTTGTGGCATCTTCTGGGATAAGTGCTCTTCTGGATTCTTGTCTCAAAGCATTTATTAAAATTTTACTGCTTGTCTTGGGTGTGAATTTTCAGCAGTTGAAAGACAGTTATCTGGCATCTACAAAATAAATAAGGAGCACAGTTGGAGCAGGTGACTCATTTTTGGTATAAATAAGATTCTTCTTCTTACTATTTGTCATTTGGAAGGAGAAGTGTCTTTAAGCTGAAGGACATCATAGAGACACTGAACTAACTTACATGGTCCCACCTTTACCTAAGTAAAGGAGGATTTCTCAGGGCTGTCCTACCACATTCTTTGGTCAGAAAACCCTTCCAGAATTTTTGTATTTTTCTTTTAGGAGTGTCTCTGCATCATTCTGAGGAGATATTACAGTAGGTTTAAAACGGTGTTTCCTGTCGGTGGATTTCAGATCAAGTGAACACAGTGGCATTTTTCCCTTGACTTCCTTACATATAGGTCTAAGTCATAGTCAGCTGAAAAAAATAAAATAATTTAAGTCATTTCCTGTTTAATGTAAAAGGGATAAAAAGGGGAAAATTAGCTGTTTCTGTTGAGGCCAGTTTTAATTCCAAACCAGCCAGAACTAAAAAGAGAGTCTGGAGCACACAGTCAGTGGTGAGAGAACAAGAAACCAGCGTCACCTCCTGCATTTCCAGGTGCCTTGACCATCCCCTTCTCCTCCAGAAATGGTGTGAGGCAAGTGGTGTGCAGGAAGTTTCTGAGGGAGACAGCTTTGCATTCAGAGACTGGGAGTCTGACATCTGCCACAAGATCTTACATCAAATAACAGAGTCAGGTTTGTTTATGTGTGTTTATATGTCATCAGTCTTTGTAGTTGGAACAAAGACTTCAAAGACTGGCCTTGTTTGTATGGTCAGTGCAGAACACAACTTCATTACTGAGGATCTGCACCTTCCTCATAAACCTCAAGCCTTTTTCTCCTGCTTTGGACAGGATGCTGCTTTAAAAAAACCCTGAAATGTGCTTGGCAGTGTGAGATTTGGCAAGAACATGGACTGCTTTGAATAAATCAGATAATCTCAGCCAGATATTCTAGATCTACTGCATGACTGAAACTGGGGTTTATTACTCACTGAATGCAAACCCTTTTATTTGTGTCTACTAAAAAGCACTATAAAAGGTAGTGGTAATGTTGCTAAGGAACTGTTTACTTGCCAAATGGATCTCTGTGATGCATGAGATGACCATGGGAACCAATTTGGTGGCAATTATTTAAAGAAAACCTTGCAGTGAAATTACTATTGCATGTATACTAAATATTTCTGAAGTTGCATTTGAAAAGCTTATTTCTGGGAAAGGGTATAATAGCTAGAAATCCATTTAGAGAGAAGGGTCAGCACAGGTCCTGCATAAAAAATACATGACTAGAGCCAGTTTTTTTTGATGTATAATTTACAAATCGTGTTTTGAAAATAAATAGGAAATTAGTTTTGGGTTATCAACCTTGTTCAAATTTAAAATGATTCGTTGTCCATTCCTAGGGGACTCAGTCTTTTGCCTGGTTTCATTTTTTGTAAAAAATTAATTACAGGTTGCTGTATTCCCCCTCGAGAACTTATTAACTATGTCTCTCTCTCCAAAGAGTGCTTGGCTCTCATGAGGTAAAGTGCCTTAGGCTAAAAGCTGCTGATTCCATTTCTGATTCATAAAGAAAAATTTTTAACTTATTTTTATTCTTACTGACATTTTCCACAAGTAATAACTAATAGCAAAACACCAGGATCAAGACTGTTATGATATTGTCTTATAAAGGAAGCATGTGCTGCACAAGTGATTCCTCAGGGGTTGAATTTTACTAGAATGATTAATTTTACTAGAAAGATTATTTTAAAGCATATATGTTGAATTCAAAGGAAAAAAAATCACAGTTACTATAAACATTGAAACTATAGGAAAACCTCCTGTTGCTTGATACAATTTTTATGGAATGTAGTTACTTATGAGTTGCCCTCAGGATACCACCAAAGTACATGTCTTGGTGACATTCTACCATAAAGCCATCATGGTACCATTACCATTTAATTTAGTAATGAATTCTGTAGGAAATCTGAAATAATGGCTGGTGTAGGATTAGAATTTGGTAATTTTTTCACTTGTGGCCCAGCTAACAACTGTCATCTGTGTAGAGTAATTAAGAAGGAATCAATATAGAGAATTTACAATGACAGGTAAAGTTTGTTTGGAAAATTATGAGACATTTCAGTGTAAATAAAGAGGGGTGAGAATGATTGTGTTCCAGATGAGAAAACAGAAAATTGAAGTTCTGTAGGGTTCCAGATGAATACTTGTATGGACTGGCTTTTCAAAAGATAGACATTATTTCATCTTAAATTATTCTAATCAGGGTGGGCTTGGTTTTTTTGTGTGGTTTTTTTTTTTTTTTCTTTTAAGTCACTTCAGGTTACATGGCTCAGTGTCTGTCTCTCAGCAGCTCCCAGACCAGGAGGGATGTCACAGCAGTGCAAAGTGAATCGCTGCCTTCACAAGGACAAGTCTTGTGTGTGCTCCCTTACAGCCACTGCAGCTCCTGCTGGGCTTTCCATCCAGCAATAAGGATATTTTAAGGCCTGTAAAAACTCGGTTAGATGTATTCTTTTGTAAAACTGAAATAGACTTGTGCACATAATTCACAGTGGGGCTGCAAAACATGTCCAAGTGTAGAAAACAGGCTGTTTCTGTACTTGTGTTTGTCTGTCTGAAGGTATTTTAGTATTGCAGAAAAGAGAATCCATACAATTACAGTGGGAGGATGATTAGGTAGAAAGTAAAGTTTTCCAGAAGGTACTGTTTGAAAGTCATGGCTCATAAATTCACTAAATAACTTTAATTTCTAACTGTAAAAGTGAGTTAGAAGTTGGCAATATATTTAGCATCTTTTTTATTTTGAGTTTTGAAAACAGTTTGGGGTTTTTTATTTTTCCTGTGTTCCAGTGACTTGGATCTTGTTACTTCCAAGTGGTGAAGAGAACCAAATGCTTCTGCCTCAGTTAGCTGCAATGTGCTCACTTTGAAATAGTGGAGCAGAAAAGTCAGGTTCTTTCTTACTCTGGTAAATTAACGTTTTTCACTGCTAGAAACCCCCTTTGGAGCAGGATTCTGCTGCATTTCTAGAACTCAGTTACTTGCAAATCTCTGAGCTTACCTGTGTTCACCATCATGATGTCTACTGGGAGCTCCTGTTATCTGAGCTAATGTTCAACACTTTGTGCTAATTGGAAGGTCTGGGTTGAATTTATTTAACACAGTGTGTGTCTCTCCAGTGTACCTTAAAAGAAGGTATCTTACAGACGTTTTCCTGTAGACAGAGCCTCTGTCCTCTTCAAGTCCTGCACGTTTGTTTCTTTGTAAGGCACATCTGAAAAGTAATTCTTGTAGCCACTGTAATGATTGTTTGAAGGTTGTGCTTAATTCAAACTTCCTGTTGTCTTTCAGACACCCCGAGCATGTGAAAACTTTATCAAATTGTGCAAGAAGAACTATTACGATGGAACCATTTTTCACCGATCAATTCGGAATTTTGTGGTGAGTATTAAAAAGCTCCTGTGTAATGCACAGTATGTGATGTACTCAAAATATCCCATATATTTAACTTAGCTCAGGTTTAGGTTGTTCCATGCATGACAACTTGCAATAGATGTATATTAAATATACATCAGGATGAGGCTGTGCTAACCTATGCTGTGTGTACTCAGGGGTGTCACTAACAATTGTCTCTGCCTAACGTTGTCACTGGGAACATCACTGCATTCAGCACTGCATTTGCTGGCATTCCAGACAAAGCCTTCAAGAGTCATTGCCTTGGCTCTTGTTGTCTTCCCCAAGATGTGGGTGGGTGGTTAATGAACAGAAGGAGAGAGAGAGGGAAGTGCTAATTTGGATAAGGAATACTGTGGTCTGTTGAAATCCCATTCAGATGAAACTTCAGCAAGCATCTGAATCTCTGTTTCAGGTAGTGGTACAGATCATCCTTTCTTAGTGGGCTCCAGCACTGGGTGCCCAGTCGTTCCTGTGAAGGAGTTAAAGACCACCTTGTGTTCCAGAACTGTGTCTTTGGTAGTCAGAGATCTTTATTTACAGAGTTACAGTCCAGGCAGCTTAGGATATTGTAGCTGCCCTGTAACTTCCTTTCAAAAGAATTAACAGTCTGATCCTGAAGGCAGAGCACATCTCACAAGGAACATCACTGTGTGTTACATTCTGTCCTGTCATCCTACAAAAAGCTTTTTCTCTTTTGACAGCCCTGTATATCTCGGTTCATAGTTAAACTCACAACTAAAATTGTGCTTTTGTGCTATTACTTTGAAACTGATCGTGTCACGCTCCCTCCCCTGGCATGAAAACATTGAATATTATTTCTGTAGTTCCTGCATATACAGTGATTAATACATGTAATTAATTTTGTTACTGAAAGATTGGTTTCACATGAAGATTTTTCCCACTGGAGGTAGAGAGTGAGATACAGATTCAGATACAAAAAATATTCCATGTTCCTTCTTTTCTTGCTTCCCATCACATGGAGGATTGGTAGCAAAATGTAAAGCCTTTTTAGTTCCAAAAGCAGTGCATCATCAGTTAAAAAGCAGGTTCTGATTCAGCACACAATAAAAAGGATGATCTGGTTAACCTATTTGAGACTGGTTATTTTCCCTATTTACCCATAAAAGATGTATTATTTTTATAGAACTACCATTCTGCTTATGGATAAGAAATGTCAGGGATGACAGCCAGCTGATAAATAAGCTCCAAATAAGTAGTAAAGGTTTCCTTGTTCCTGACTTGTCAACATGACACAATATAGAAGGCAGAAAATTGAGCAGAATCTGCTTTTATGTTTTGTATTTAATGTCTTTCACAGTGATACATATGTAACACTGATGTAATTTTAATTCTGCAGATCCAAGGAGGTGATCCAACTGGAACAGGAACAGGTAAGGTTGAGTTTGAATCAAGTTGTTCTCACTTCATGAGCTGAGTTGTTACATTTACTTCCAGACAATTTTAGCTTAAAATTCTCGAAATGACAATATGTGGTACATTGTGTTTACTTGAAAAGAGAGGTTTCATTGATATATTTTATGACCATGTTGACTATGTTCAAAATTTCATCCAATATATTCTCAATCTAAAGTTTGGGCACTCTTCCATGCAGAATTCTTGCAGGTTTTGCTTCCTTTTTCCTTCAGAAAATAAATAAATGAAAATTATAATGATTTTACAGCTGGTCTTCTTCAACAAAGAACAAAGGAAGAAACACATTCATGCAAAGTTGCTTTCAATTTCAGTGTTAATTAAATACTTGAGACCTGCTTCGGAATTGGTGATTGGCCAGACACCATCTGTTCTCCCAGCTAGTTGCCTTATAATGCCCAAGCTGCTCTTTTTCTGACTTGTAGGGATCACTGCTACAAAATTCCTCCTCCTGTTCTTCCTCCCTTGGTTGGAGATCTGGGAACAGTCGTAGCAGGAATGGTCAGGAGGCAGAGCAGCTGAAGGGTGCCCACATTGCCCACCACAGGAGACAGCTCATGTCATACCTCCGGTCACTGCTGGAAATTTGCTCATTTTCCACTTGCACCTTCTATCTGCCCACTTGTGGCTGTCACCAGCATCCCCAGATCCTCGCCTACTTAAATATTTTAGCTCTATTTACTTTGTAAATGATGTTACTGTGAGTTGCCCAACAACTTTTCTTATAGTGTATGTGATAATCAACAGTTGCAGGATTTGAGACTAGTTAAAGGTTCGGTGTTTTGATAGTAAAAACCCATTAACAAGAATTGTTACCATCTATGCTTGGACTGTCAAATGTGATTTTATTTTTTTTTTTAATATGGAAAGTTTTGGTTCAAATCCCGGAAGACATAATTAGGAACATCTTTTGAAATGAGAAATTAAAGAGGTGTCA
This sequence comes from Aegithalos caudatus, assembly GCA_013389925.1. Lineage (NCBI taxonomy): Eukaryota > Metazoa > Chordata > Aves > Passeriformes > Aegithalidae > Aegithalos > Aegithalos caudatus. Next base: position 59,863 of record WEIU01010623.1, on the reverse strand, counting down.
GGAGACGGGAGAGATTTAATAGCTTGACTCAGACACCTCTCACCCTTGCAGGGTGGAGTTCAGATCCTGCTGTGGAATGAAAATGAAGTTGCTGGTGTCATTCCTGCTTCTATTTGTGCAAATGGCAGAAGTGCTGTAAGACAGCAGAGTTAACAGAGGCAGAGAGGACTGGCATCACTGCTGCACTGAAGGGCAGGGCTCAGCTCCACTGGCTTTGCCAGTAGGAAGTGAAATGGTAATAAGCACACAGGATGAAAATCCTCCTACATATATTCTTTCACTTTAAAAAAGGAGTCTAATGACCTCTAGTATTTTCCATCTTGTTTTCCTCCTTGTCATTCTTAATTAAATATGAGTATATCACAGGCAAGATGTCTCGCAAACATCTGTCAGGACTATTAAAGTTCTAATGAAGTGAACAGTGTGCATTCAAACAGACATGAGTCTCACAGATTTTACAGACTGGCTGCAATTATTTAGAGTCCAAACGGTGCAAATGTCTTCTTTGCACCTGAATGGCTTTTATTTTCTGAAGACAGTTGAATTTTATATGTCTTTACCTAATTGCGTGTTGAATATGATAATATCACAAGAAAATCTAAATGGAGAGCCTGGTGGGCTGTAGATTGCTCTTGAACTGTCATGCCTTTGTGTTTAATACTTCACTGAAGCTGCTTAGACAGTTCACAGAGTGCAAGTAGTCTGTCAGGATTTGTTCCTGACTGCTGGATAGGTCCAGGGCACTTGACTGTGAGGCAGAAATTCCACTTGTGTGTCTGGAGCTGTAAGAAGGTGGCCAGACCTGAGGCTTGATGTTCCCTTGGCAGCAGGGCAGCCAGAGGAGGGCTCAGCTCAGCAGCACTGCTCGAGCAGGGCAGATGGACTGATGCTCTCCTGGGCTCCCATGCTGTAAAAGTGTTGGTCCATTGCTTTGTGCATTATTAATGTGATCACAGGCATTCACTTTAGGAAAGCTTTGGAGTAAAGCACTGGGATTCAGTACTTTTGTACCTTTTTAGCCTGCGACCTGTTTGTTATTTGCAGGATAAATCCCCTTTTTTTATTTCTTCTGCTGGAAGGGATTTCAGTGTTTTTTTGACTCACTGCTTCTTAGAAGGGAAAAAAAAAGATGCACCTTTGAAAGCTAAAAAAAGTCTGTAAGATTAAATGGGCTTTAGAAGCAAGTAACTTGACTTCTGTAATATCAGAGAAGCATATGACAACAGAACAGGGCTTTCTTCCCAGATATTTCAATTGGCAATAGGGAGGACTATTTGGAGGTTACCCTTTAAATGTCAATATTATAAACTGTTTCTATTAGAGCCTTTTGTAGGAAGACTTCAGAACAAAAAAAACATACTTTGTTTCCTCATCCACACACAACCTTCTGCTTTAACTGATGGTTTCTAGCTGAGAGATTTGGCCTTTTTGTTTGTTTTTTGAAAAAAACCCACCCTTTTCTAAACTGATACATGGAAGATGCATTAAGCCTGTATATATTCTTCTTCTGTTTATTTAATTATTCCTGTTCATTAGTTCAGGAATTAGAACAGACTGGTACTAATATCTTCCCACCATTTGGTTTCTGTCATCTGACATTCATCCCATGTGTCAGGGTGTCAGGTTTATGGTTGCAGCCCCCAGATGCTGAGATAATCACCCACTCCATTGCTAACTAAGCCCAGGACTGTTCATCTTCTGGGTGGATTTGGGCACAATTAGTACAACATGACAGAACATTACTTGTGATACATACACAGACTGTAACTGTGCTTTGGCTCACCTGGATTAAGTGTATGTGTGTTTTGGAAATAGTTCAGAGATAAATGCCAAGCTGGTTGTCACTGGCCATCCTCTCCCATGGCTGCTCCAGCTCAACTGTTCTCTCTATAGGCAGCCCTGAGCTTTGCTTTGTTGTTTGTTATTCAGCTCCCCAATTTGTCCTTTTTGAGTCTCTTTTGGACTGTCATGAAAGTAAATGTGACCCAGCAGACATGTGAAGGACAACTAATTCCTGGTACTCAGCAGTTAACCTTGGAAGGGAGAAGGGTGGAAATTTGCATTATGGCATCTGGGAGTTGAGATACCACTCTGGGAAAAGAGTGGGGAGTAGAGTTTTACCTTAGCATAGCTGTCAGACCTGCACTGCCAGAGCAGTCAGACACACAGTCCTGCAAGGCTGACCCTGCTTTGGAGGACCAGAATCATTTTCCTGCAGCCTTCACCTTAATGTTTCCTATGACTACTGGGGGAAATTTTATAATTTTATTGTGGTGCAGCAGCTTATTTCTTCTCTAACACAATAACCACCCATAGAGGCAGTATTCAGAGCAATAAGCTGAGTCATGGTCATTCTTTGGAATGATTAATTATTTGAAAATGAATTTTAGATTTGTGTTGTATCTCTTTTCCTGCTGTTCATAACCAGTAAGTGGTTGAACATTGTGAGTAATTCTAACTCACGGTCGTGAAAGTGGAGCAGCTGCTCTGTATTTTCACTGTTCCAAATAATAGAAGAAAATTTGCATGTAGAAAAAATAGGTTTAATATCCTAACCCTTTTGTATGGAAAAGGGAAAACTATATGCAAAGCCTCAGATTTTCAAAGCAGCACAGGCTTTTTTTCAGCTACTCTTTCTTGCAACCTGGTGGAAGGTCTCGTGAATCAACCTGTGATTTATGAATCCAGGAGGGCACAAAGGAGCCACATTATAGCTGTAAAAGTCCAGGATGAAATACCACTGGTAGATGGGAATTGCATTTTGTTTGGCAGCAAGAAGAGCTCCTCTGAAATGTCAACAGCAAAGGACTGTGGACAAACTTGATCAATGCAATGTTATTTCCTAAGATGGCAAGTTCCTAAACTGTAGCAGTTTTAGAGCCCCTTTTCTTGCATGATTGAAGCTCAGCAAAAGGACAAGAGCAAGACCTTTTAATCTAGAATATACTCCTTTTAATCTGCAGCCCCTCTGCAAATCCACTCTTGGGTTTGTGTGGTTGGATACCATGTCCTTATCTGAGAGGAGAGAAGCACTTACTGCCTGAGCTAAGGCTTTCATATTTGCAAAGTGATTCCAGAATCTCACTTGGAAAGCTCTACAGAAGTGTCAGATGTTATTATGTACCTCGTTGTTCCAAATGACAAGAAGAAAATTACAGAAAGTAAGCCATCATTTTTGTGAATCAGAACCCTCCTACTTCCTTACCACTGCTTGGCAATTTTTAAGCTAGAAAAAGGAAGGATTTATTTAAAATCACAACTGTCATGAATGATGATTCCCAGCCCACACCTGGCTTTTGGAATGCTACATTTCTGAAGCTTTAGATGCATCTCTCAGCTCTTTGCAAGAAAGTTGTACAAAGTCTGTGTGCCTCAAAAAAATTTCTATGCTTTTAGTAGGAACAAAGACTACCAAAGAGTAATCTGGTTTAGTTCAAAAGACAATCTGAAAATGTGGCTTTTTTCTGTGTAGTTGCTAATGTGTGATTGCTTCAGATGTCAGTTTAGGCCTGTTCACCTGTTCACTATCAGCACAGGATGCAGATACAAGACTGAATAACTAGCCATGCTTTAGTACAAGCTAAATATATTTTGCCACTCTGGATAGCCACAGAAATTATTAATGTTCTTTTCTAAGAGCTGTGTGGTCTGTTTCATTTCATCTCTGTATGAGAATGAGTTAAACACGTCTTTAATTTAAGAGATTTCTTTTTTAAATGGAGAATGTGTGGAATTGTCTCCCAGCTTCCTGCAGCTTTGAATCGTGTATCTAAGTAGGCATGTGATTTTTATTTTACAGAATTGTACAGAAACTCTTTCTGGCTCCTGAAGGCATTGACACTGTACAGGTTAAATGCTGTTGAATGGCAGTGTATTTCTGTGGCTGATCCCAAGTACATTTCCAGCTTTGTACAAGCAGAAGATTCCCATGTACAAGCTGTAATTATTCCCAACACTAATCCAGCCAGTGGCAGTACATGCTGGGGCCAGGACTGCTGCCATGTGAACTGATTTTTAGCACAGAACCCCACAGAATTCTTTTCCAGCACTTTTGTAATATGATCTCAGAAACATTTGCAAGTCCAGTAGGCACCCAGCTGCACTTGGACAGAAGATAAGCTGAGAGGGAGGTGAAGTGACAGGCAGTGCTGCCAGCCGTGAATCCAACACCCAGAGTCAATTCTTGTTTTCCGTGGGCTTTGCTTGTAGGCTGGTACATCAGCACTGGGGTGAGGGGTTTGCATCATTGTGCCTCCAAATATAGCCAGCAGAGATCTGTGTGCACTCTGAGGAAGACTTGGGGAGTGTCAGGAGGAGCCTCCTCTCTTTGTGGCACACACAGGGAGTGTGACATGAAAAGGCTGGAGCCAGACACTGCCGTGCTCCCACCTCCTCTGTCTGCATCTATTCTGCTTTCAGAAAATGTACAGCCACACCTCCCAGCTGTGTTGAAAATAAACACAGCAAAATCTGCTAGATATTTACAAACCCCTCGTAATTATTAGTAGGTTTGGAACCTGTGAGTGGTTTTCCCAAATTTACATTGAGCTCTAGTGTGGAGAGTCAAAGGTAAGAATGTAAAAATCCCTGTTCCATCTGAACATTAGGCACTGTGCTGCCATGGCCCTGGATGATGAGGGGTCTGTACTTAATCTTCACAGAGAAAGTCATGCTGGGTCTCAGTAATTAAAAAAATGTACGGATGTAACTTGCCATCTTCTGACTTGTTCTGTCTCGTCCTGCTTCAAGCAGATACTTGAAGCCTGGAACAATTCCAAAGGTTAGCAGGAGTTTGATGAAAAGCACATGAGGGCTATTTTTAATTTAAAGAGAATACTTTAGGGTTTTCCTTGAAAAAGAAAACAAAGTATTCCCTTTAATTTATTTTAAAAACCCAATCCAAAACAACAACAAAACCCCCCAAGCTGTGGCTGCTCTGCTGAGTGCCTTTGCAGCGTCTCCACCGCCCTTTGCCAGTTTGTGCTGCCAGGTCTCCACAGACACTTCAGTTATGCCCTTCACAGGACGTCTGGCCTTTCAGGCAAATGCTGCACAGGCCATTCCCTGTTCCTGCTGCAGCTCCCAGGCAGACAGAATTAGCCTTGGAAACAGCTGTATGGCAGACAGAGCAGGGGCTGTAACTATCTGCTAAAATATTAGTGTTTATTTCCAGAGAACCGGAATGAACCAAACTTAGCTTTCATACATATGAGATTAATTCTGACCTGCAGTGCATGATCCGAAATGAAATCGTACCAAAATAAATATTCCAAAACCTAAAGATCACGGCTCATTGCTCCTGTCTGCAAGCTCTTGGGTCTGGTTGTTTGTTGTGCCACAAAGAGAGAGTCTCTCTGTCATTCACAATTTTTCTCTTTCCTTTTGAATTATTTTTCTGACCAGTGAAGGCTTCAGGCTTGATTCCACTCCCTTTCAGCAGCTTGACTGTAATTCCAGCATCAGCTGGAAGCACATGAAGGCTGTAGCAGGCTCACGGGTTTGGCCACTTGCTGCTGTGTCCCATCTCCACAGACTGTGCTCATGTTTTATATCCTCTGAAAACTTCAGACAGCACAAACTCCTCTAGAGCTTCCTGCAACTGTACCATATCCCTGTCACCCACTACTGGAAATGATTGGCATATGGGTTCAAGCTGATGTAATTTAGCTGATCTTAAAATATTCGATGGCCAGAGATTGCTGAAGTAACCACTGCTGTACTCCTGATTACAGAAAATCCCTGCAGGGTTTGTCCCCTTTTGCCACCTCTTGTCAAACTGCAGAGCAGGCAACACTCAACTCTATTAATAGGTCTTTTGAATATGATTAATTGGGTTTTTAAGTGGGTCAGCTTCTTCCAGAATCTCTCACTTAGTTCCACTTGCAGCTGTCTGTATGTGATGCATTGTTTTCATGGTATCATCTGAAACTCTTTCCTCATTTAATGCACTCTTGTGATTTTTTGGGTAGGGTTTCCAGTAGGAGCCTGATTCGTTCCTGAATTTTATTTGCTGCTTCTGTATGGAGCCATATCATCAAATTGCTTTCTGTGCTATCTGTGCACATGGCTATGGAGCACCACAGATTCCTCCCTGACCTGCTGCTTCTCTAGTGATACACTTACTTACTCTGGAGGGCTCTTGGGCCAGTTCTGCAGATGGACAAGGCTTGCTGCCTCTTTGGATGGTTTTGTTTGTTTTATTTTTAATACTGTCCTAAGGTGAAATATATTTTCATGGTTTGTCAAACAAGATTATGGATTTGACTGTAAAACTGTGACTCATCTCAGTCTTTGTTTTTCTTATTAAGGGTGATCCTGGAGGAAAGCGCAAATGAAAATGTCAGATCTATCATAAATAATGTAAAAATGACAACCAGGAGGAGAGCTCTCACAGACCCTCTCTCTGTCCATAGTCATAGAAAAGAAATCAATTTTGGAGGGCTGGGGCTGGGGTTTGTGCAATTTTTTCATCATTTTCCCTTCACTGCCTGTAAATGTTCTCATCATCCAGGTACCTAGTCCAAATATCTAATTTTTGCCCTTTAATTTAGAGCACCATATATCATCATTCTTCATTGTTTAGTCTAGGATTGAGCATTTGAGCTTATAGCTCCTATTCTTAATCGATTCTATGAATGTGTTTTATCTCCCTGATATTTTATTTCTGGAAGCAGTGCTATATCAAGAGTGCAATTAAACTGGTAACTCCTTGCTCTGTGTTTTGTCATGAAGCCAATTTTAAAGATTTAATGTCTCAGAAGAGAAAAATTATGGTGGACCAGGAGTAAAAAATTGAATCCTTGACTGTTCCTCAGCACAGGATACATAAAGCTGTTGATGAAGTGTGGTTTGTTGCAGCTGATAGTGTGAGGGCACAGAAATGTGTTGCCAGTTGCAAACAGCAGAATTCAAGGTCGTGCTCAAATACTGGCCTAGTGATAGGGGTGAGGTAACAATGTATTAACACATAGTGACTGCAAGCACTGGAAACCTTGAATTTAATGTCAGTGCCTGTTGCAAAACACAGTGAGAAATTAATGAAAACAAACTTTTTTTTTTTTTTTTTTCTTTTTTTTTTTCTTTAAGGAGGAGAATCTTACTGGGGAAAACCTTTCAAAGATGAATTCAAGCCAAATTTGTCCCACACAGGACGTGGTGTTCTTAGTATGGCAAATTCGGGACCCAACACAAACAAATCACAGTTGTAAGTAATCATTTGCTTTTTTTGTGCTTTATTGTTTCCCTCTGGACATTGTGTCTTACTCTGTTAAGAAGAAAAATGACATTTTATGAGCTACTCTTAAAAGTTCAGTCAAGAGAAATACTCTGTTGAGTGGTGCATATTGCAATCAGGGCTACAGCTGCTCTTAGCCAATCTAAGAGCAAAGTGAAGCACAGGAAGAAGACCTGTAGGTTTATTATATCAGCAATAATTTTTTGTCTTTGTTGTAATGATTTGAAGTTTCTGTTTGTTTTTGTCTTTGTCCTTACCCATTCTTACCCCTATAATTATCATCATTCATCACACCTCTTCACTCTGTTTAAATTTAGCTCCATATTGAACTTTTTGATGGAATTAGATGAAACATAAACTCTATGGGAATATTAGTTCTTTTTAGTCACCTGATTTTAAATAAATGAGAACAGTTCTGCTCTGATGAAATGTGTAGACCCAGACATGGCAGAGTGTACAATCTGGGATTGAGAATAATTTGGTTTCCAATGCACAAAAGCAGAATGAGTACTAAAATGAGGGAAAACTTAAAGATACTGAAGCTGTAATGGCTTTGTTCATGTGTAATTAATATGGATGTTTGCCTGCAGTCCTTTAAAAATGTTCTGTGTCACTTTGAGCCAATTATTTATTGGTTGCTCTGTAAATATAAAAAAAAGTTATTTTATTGGGAATAATAAGGAAAGAGTAAGAGTGTGTGTGTGTATAATCCTGTGTCTTTGCACAGAGGAGGGAGGGAGGGGGTCCTGGGGTTCGTGATGCTGAGTGTTCTGATGGCTTGTAAACTCTGCAACAATGTGGTTTGCTTTAATTAAACACCAGGGCTTGTCTCAGGGCCTCACATTCTTAGGCTTACTTGCATTCTTAAGCCTAAGCACGTGTGGGGCAGTTTGCTGGATTGAGTTGCTGTACAATTTATTTTGGATTTGAATGTTACTGCCAGCTCTCACATGCTAAATTAGGGGAGAGTAGAGGCTTTTTTTCTCTCTTTTAAAAAATAAATATATTTTTTAAAAAGGGGGGCAGATTCTAATAACAGAAGTTACAGAGACCATAAGTGATGTGCCATTTTGAGTTACATCATCTGCTGCTGTAAATGTGATTGTATGTTCTCCTAAAATTTGCAAATGAAATATGAAATTCCATTATATTTAAGTCCTTAAGAGAGTCCAGCTGCCCATATTTATAAAGGTTCCTAGGCAGCACTTAAACATCTCCTGTAGCCTTAGGAACTCTGTGAACAGCTCTCCCTATAGGTGACAGGGGAAAGGGAGCTGGGTCCTCTCTGCAGGGGGATGCTTGAATAATGCTCAGGACTTCCCTAGGACCATCCTGAGTTATGTTAATTCTGTCGTCTTTACTTTTATTTTGACTGCAGTGACAGATGAGAAGCTTTCCCTGCATATTTGCTACTTCTCAGAGGGGTTTTTTTATTGCAATGCTACATAACTGACCATGTGATGATTTTAAGTATTTTAAGTATTGCATATCCAGGGATAAAGTGGTATCCCATGCAGGAGTTTGCATTCTGCACAGCATCCCAGTGCTTTCCTAGGGCAAGCTACATCTTAATAGACTGTCTGGCACATTACAGCTGCTCCTATTCCAATCATATAACTTCCTGGGGCAGTTGCTTATATGGAAAAGTGCTTTTGGAATGCTTATATATTTTTAGCTGTCTCCTATGTAGTGTAACAGATGGAGACAGAGAGCAGAGCCAGCACTGCATGTCCAGCCAAGACAGGCCATTGTGGTCTGCAGACCACAGTGTGGAAACCTTTGTCTCATACATTTGTAGTCCAAGACTTCCAAAGAAGCATCAAGCTTTAGAGAAAAACTTTAGTAGTAAAGGTTGTTTTGGATTAGTGTTTTAGTTCCCGTGTTTAAGTTTAAAAGTACAGCCCCCAAAATTAAAAGTCCAATTAATTACTTTTGACACTTCCAAGTATTCTTTTGGGATTTTTGTATCTGGATCACCAGCAGGCCAGTTTAAGGGAAGAGAAATGCAAGAAGTAAATATCCAGAAAACCAAAGTTTACAGTGGCAGAGACTGTTGTGTCCTTTACTTTATGTTGTGTCCTTTACTGTTGTGTCCTGTAACTTTATTTGCTGGATACAAGCTGCCCAAGGTGCATGAGAAATGTTCTTCCCAAGCAGGATGCACGTCTGCCTGCCCTGCAGGAGCTTCCCAGAGCCTGCGTGGCCAAGGAGGCAGATGCTCAGATTAATTCTGGACATGCTGCAAGGCCCCACTCTTGGAATACTGTTTAAAAATGTTAGTGTGATGAAAAGTGAGAACCCAAAACTATAGAAATGCACGTGGAGCCCACAAAAAGAAGTCAAAGGATGTTTGGTCCACAGGCCTTCCAGAGAGAAGCCAGAGAGGGAGAGGGGCTTGGCTTCTCTCTGAAAGCTTTTGCAGACACTTTGTGGTTTAAGCATTACTGGCTGTTGTTGAGGGTCAGTGGGACAATGTGGTAACTGTTACATCTTTATTCCTTCCAGCTTCATCACATTCCGCTCTTGTGCGTATCTGGACAAGAAGCACACAGTGTTTGGAAGGTAAGTGAAGGATATTTTGGGCAGCAGCATAGCAGACATTCTCTCTTGTGTGTCTGAAGCCTAGAGAGAAAAATCTAGTGACTCTTGTAATTGAACTGGAGCAAAATCACAGCTCACAATCCAGTTCTCCTGGTCATGAGTAGGTGGGCAACACTGCACAATGCCAGTCAGCAGACCCTGCCTTTTTTCCCTCTTCCATCACTGTGAGTTGCCTCACTTCCCTTCTGTGGGTGGCCCTCCAGGAGTCATGAGCAAAGTAATCATCGTCATGTAATGAGCCATGTTAATATTTGTGCATGTTAATTGCTGGGACACAAGAGATTAGCTCTTCAATACTGCTTTCATCCTCTTATGAGCCATCAGCTGAAAAATTAGTCATGACAGGACTGCTCTTCATCATGGCATAGAGCTTCTGCATAGATTAGGTTTTATGCCCCTTCTTTTATTATTTTGTTCCTCTTTTCTTCTCTTCCTGACAATTATCACTGGTGTAAAATCTGTATATTTATGCACACATATATAAAGATACTAGCAATGCCCAGACAGTGAGAGACCTTCATTCCTTATAAAGGAAGTCTTCTGCAGTGAAGTTTTCACATGATAAAGATTAAGGTATTTATTGAAGAAGAAGGTACAAAATCTTTGTTATGGTTTGCTCTTTGCTTCCTCTGCTGCAGGTACTTGGTATTTACCAAGTCAAGCAGAGCTGTTCTCAGACATCCCTCGTGCATGGCAGGAGTGGGAATGTTGCTAGCCTGCTGCATTGGGAGTTCCTGAGAATCCTACAATCTTTTTTACTTGTAGATTTGGGGGTTTATTAATTTCATGGTTTTATTCATTTGGAAGTCAGCAATGGAAAATAGAACCATGTGCTGTTTACTTTGATTGAATGTCATGCAGATGTGGTGTACAGTGCAAGTGATATGTTTAATCCATCTTCCCTGCCTGCAGGTTTTTGAGGCAGAAACTGCTTCATTTTAGTGGCACTTTATTTTAGTGCAGTTAGTTCCAATACTGATTCTTCAATAATTGCACTCTTGGAAATGTATTTCTTTTTTCTTTCTCAGGTTTGTCCTAGAAAAATTCAAAGTTCCTTTGTCCTTTCGGAGGAGTTACCTTATCCAGATCTTAGGACTATTTCACTTAAGCTACAATTTGAGTCCACCTTGCAAAAACCCCTTCAAATCCCCTACAGTAATGCTGTTAACCTGAGCTGGCCACCTCATCAAATACTGTCTGTGTTAGGACAGCTCAGCTGAAAATGTGCCTGGTCTTCAGTTCTGGGTGCAGCCTGGCCTCAGTGAGCATCCTGTGTAGTCCTCCAGTGTCTTTGCTATGTTTTCCCAGTGTGCTCCAGTTTTACCAGAATCCACCAGGAAAGAATTTGGAGAGGAGCTGAGCTTTCTGTGCTGCAGGGAGGGTGCTCCCCAAAACCTTCACACTGTGCTGAATGTCTCAAGTACTTTTTGAGCAAAATAACTCAGATGGTGTTTCACACTGTGTGTTGCCCTTTAGAGAGGAATTACTTCGTCCAGGTAAATCTGATCAAGCATTTATAGCAGAGATTTTTGCAGTTTTAGCAAAGATTGTCTTAATTTGTGAATTGTCTTTTGCTGTAAGAGAAATCTGAGCTTAGGTTCTAGAGTAAAGAAGTGGTGCTGGTTATATTTTTAGCTGAAATACAAGGGAAAAGCTTTTAAAAAGTGTTGCTCTAGAATCATATTTGGCTTCCTGCATATGAAAACTGCATATGAACACAGAGCAGGGAAATTTTACTCTGATCTGTCTTGCATGTAAATGGAGATCAATTCAAAGAAGGTAAAAATTAAGATGCTGGGACATATGTATCCCAGTCAGTCTGCACTAATCTAGAAATTGAATTATTGAATAATTGAATTAACCTACAAATTTAATTATAAAAGTTTATTTGTATAGCTCTTAAGATCTATATTTTGTCATCAAAATCCATCAATGTTTTTACTTGCATTGTTTTTAAAAGTCATAAAAGCCAGAAGGTGCCAGAGATTGTATCTCTAGCAAAATTCCAACTTCACTTTGCTATTTTAGATCCTGTGTGATTCCAGGATTTGGTGACTATATCTGAGCTGATTATATAGCACAATAATATCTGATAAGCACATCTAGGAATAATATCCAGGTTTAAGAGCAGAATGAACCTCTGATATCAGGATTCTTTGTTTCCATCTGTTTCATTGTATTGTTAACTGGATGCTTACTGGCCTGTTGTGACTTTCATATAGATTTGAGGATTACTTATTTCAGTTAATATAAAAATCTAAATACTCTGATCTTAACTGTACTCTCAGCTACTCCAGTGTGACTGGTTCATGTTAGTGTCACATAGGTATGTTGGAGAGCACAGTTTGACCTGTTTGTAATTTGTATAGAACTTTTCTGCAGGCTTTCCATACTTTGGAGAACAAAAAAGAGTGAAAGGGCAACCATTCCCTGTTCCTTTCTTTGTTCTTTCAGTCCTGTGTGGGATGCAACATTGCAAAGTTCCTTCTCTGGAAATGCATCTCATTCATGTCCCCACTGGTGTGAAACACAATTTTTTAGGAGAATCTATTACTGCCCACACCTGGGCAGTGGAGAGGTGACGTGTCTGCCTTGGTGCACTGCAACTTTCACATCTCAGGAGAAAGCTGTGGCTGGGGGACAGGGGAGGGCTCATCATGACTGTGCTGCCTGCTGTGGCACTGATGAGGATGCAGGTACTGAAAGGAAAGGAGATAATCTGGCATGGCTGGGGAGCAAAAACAGAGAGTGAGAGAAGAATGCCTTCCCTTGGAGGTGTGTTGCAGTCTGCATGGATTTCCTGCTCCAACAGAGCTGCCTAGATTAAATTAGTAATTACCATTTCTAGTAATTACTATTTCTTCTGACTTAAAGAATGATGTAATTACCATGAAAACCAACTGGTGGCTTCTGTGGGCTTTTAGCTTGCTGGTAAGAGGTTTAAATTAGAAACTGAGATAATGCAAACCAACTGACATGCTTTTGCTCTGCACATAGGGGATGAGAAGTATTAGCAGGGGGCTGCTGGCTGCAGAGGGTCCTGCCTGCTGCTGCCCTGAGCTCTGTGCCTGGGCTCTCCCTCCTACCTGTGCTCTGAGCACGGCCTCAGCTGTGCTGTGACCTGCAGGAGCTACAGGAAAACTACAGCCAGAACAGCAGATAGGCTCAGGCTCCTCTTTGGTGTGCTTTATGAAATTTAGGTGCAAACATATCCATGTTGTTATTATGTTTTCTGTTGCAATGGTTCACAGCTCCTGTGGGTCAGAGACCTGCTACATTTTATAAGCAGAAATAGAAACATAATCTCTGTCCCTGAGAGCTGTGTAAGTAGAAAAGGGATTGCATATAGATACAGGGGAGTTGTGACAGTGACCCATTTCAACCTATCTTCCACCACCTTTGGAAAAAGAAAGCCTCAGGAAAAAATGAAATTGCTTCATCGATGTTTTTTGGGAGCCTGTTCCAAAGCTAAGGGCACACATTAAAAAGTACATGTTTAAAATAGTAGTGGAAAGTGATCAACAGAAGGAGAAAAATGCTGTCAGAATTTTGGGTGAGATTTAGGACAAGCAGAGCATAGTGGGCTTGAAAATGAGGGCATGTTGCAGATATGTGATGTGATAAAATGAAGGACAATAAAGGGAGCAGAGAGAAAAGTTTTGTGGTCAGAGTGGCAAAGCTGGAAATGATCTGCACAGCAGTTCTCTGTGTTTATTAGAGCATAATTTGTGTTTGTCAAGAGCTGAGAAAAGAAAGTGGCAACTGAGACAGGAGATGAGTATATCAAGGACAGTTTTCTCTTTTGTATGAGGCTGTACATATCTGCTTATGTGCATAACTTTTACTATCTCTCGAGGTTTCTGCTGCTCATTCTTCAATCCTCTTGTTCCCAGAAATAATGAACAAAGTGGTTTGGGAAACCTCAGGCTTGGTCAGACTGGAGGCATCAGTCAGTAGCTGACATGCACTCAGCTTATTCTTCTCTTCCCTTCTCCCCTTGCCAGATGCTTTTGTAGGAGAGAATTCTTCCCTTGGATCAGTATCACTCTGTATTAAGTATTCCTTAACCTATTTAATGCTTTCTACTGCAATTCTGTAGACTGGGGCAATGAAAGCAACTCTTGTCCTCTAAAGTAATTAGCTACATTAAGCAACTACCAGGCATTATCCAGTTACCCAGGTACTGTTATATAACACAGTGTCTGTTTCCACTTGCAACATTCCCTGTATGATTTGAATCAGTGAATCCCAGTTGCTTCTAAGCTGGAAAACTCATGTTCTTGTAGCTCTTCTACTTGAGTACATCTGAAGATCGGAGAAATTGTGTGACAGCAGAAGAGCTGATTCCATGTAGGGAGACTGACCTGATTTTACACTGCAGAGTCTGCTCCCCAGACACTGGGATAGGAGCAAAGAGCAAGGTGGGGAAAGGAGCCAGGCCTCCCTGTGGAAGCCATGGCTGTGGTGTCCTGCAGCACATGAGCACTGGGCTGTTGGAGCTGCATGAGGGCTGCTGTCATTTCCAAAACAGTTGTATGATCTCTGAAGAGGGACCTGTGCCAAGGCAGGGAAGTCCTTTTGTGCCAGGTTCATCTGTTGAGTCTAGTTCCAATAAGCTTTTTTCCAAGTTGTTTTATTTTTTCAGCACCTTTTATTACCATGTCTCACCTGCTAGATTAATCCCTTATCTACAGAGAGATGGAGGTGTTTTGGCTGCACCCTTCTTGCACATTTGAATTGCTCACTCCATTGCAGATTGGGTGTATGCATAGAAAACATTTTGTCCTGAGCGTATGTGTTTGTGCACGTGTTGTTCTCTGTGTGTGTATATAAATGTATGTTCTCCTTCTTATAAAAATAACCTTCAGGGCAGAATGTGTTTACAAAAGAGCAATTTTTCTTTCTGGTTTCTGTTTGTAGTTTAAAGCTTACTAAAAAAAAAAAGTCCAGACATTGTTCTTGTATCATCTTCTGACCAGGAAACTGTATCATGCTGGCCCACTGCCATCCCCAGCATTGCAGAAGGCTTAATTCCTATCATTCTTCCAAACAAAAGTATGAGAAATAGGTTCATGTGTGAATGTCTCTGGGCCTGCAGGGGAGATGCAGTTTTCTTTGGGGCAGCACTAACTAATGAACAGTGAGCCCTTCATTGGCATACTGCAAAGGGATAGAGCCTGCTCCGGATATTTCACTTCTGCATCAGGCAAAGGCATTGGCAGTGGTTATGAAGCAAGGTTACTAGTTTACATAAAGGAACCTTAACAGGAAGTAAGATTTTAATAACACATCTAAATGTGAAATGCAAAGATTTCCAGTGCTAACTTAGCCAGCTTTCAACAAAACAGAGCTGCAGAAGTAAGGGCACATTTTTGTTTTCATTCCTATGCTAACAGAAAAAAATACCCTAAATGTACCTGCCTTGTCGTTCATGCTTAAATGTAATGCAACATTTATCAAGCTCCTCTAAAAATACAAGCTGTCTCAGGGTTGCTGAGCTAAATATATAGTTGAGATCATCATTTCTCTGTTCAACATCTACTGGAAGCACACAGCAAACTCTCGATTTCACTGGTTGTTCTGATGTGAATGGTGTCTTGCAAGTGTCACCCTTTTCACTGTGGGGTGTCATCTGAACAACTTTTTAAACCTCAGTCAGGTTAGGACAAAGCATGTACGACACCTTATAAAAGGAATAGAGCCAGAAGCAGTGGAAGAGGTTAAACTTGTTTATGCCCTCTCCCTTCCCTTCCATGCTGGCTCCCAACTTGGCAGAAGTGACACTGCATGAGACCGGACAACACAGTGTGAACGATCACAGTGTCACACATTTAGCACGTGTAAAGAGTATGAAGGGGTGTGGGTCTGAATTTCTGGAATCTGCATTTTGTTTTACTGAAAATTATGTGCAGATTTCCTTGAATATTAGAATAATATTAAGTAGTGGGTCACTCTTTAGAGGATTTTAAAAATGTTTTAATGCACTGATCTGATGGTCTTTTTTTACATGTAATTTGCATGGGCTTTTTTCTTGGCCCAAAATAAGTGTTGTTGGGCAGGCAAAGAATCCCAAAAACTTCTCTGGGGTGTTGGTTTCCTCATTCTGTGAGGAACAGTTGCTGTGAGGGATGCCAGTGCATAATAGGCTTTGACACATTATATCTCATCAAACTGATTTTAGTGCTGCAATGTAACATCATGAGATTTGACAATAACAACATGTAACGCTTCAAGGGCCTGCGTGTACCTTGTCTCTCTTAGATCAGAGGAAAGCTTGCAAAAGCCTTTACAGTTTGGAATATTCCATTTCTTTTGCATCCAGCTCTGACTGCCAGGTTAGTGTGTAGTTCAGTTTTTACTGGATGGGTGATGTTTGCAATCAGATCTTGTCCTTTTTGGATGTTAATTTTTAGTGGTGAGATACCAGCCTCAGTGGGGCCCGACCCTGACAAAGCTCCCAAGTGCTCCCTGAAAAAAAGTGACTCAGAGATTATTTCCTGTGCCTCTGGTCAAAGCTCTCTCCTCTGAGCTGGTGGTTTGTATTCAAATTAGTTTTTATTTTTTGCCAGTATTGCAGCAGTGTCTTTATAAAGACAAAAACATATATTGAGAGCTGACTGTGCTGACAGTGTAATACACAGAGATACTCTGTGCAAAATGTTGGAGAATGTAAGGGAGAGAAAAGGAAGCAATTTTCCATTTGAGAGACAAGAAGTGAAGAAGAAAAGAGAATGACATGCTCTGCAGGCATAACAACTTTGTCTTCTTCCCCCTTAGCCCTTTACAATCATGTCAAAATAGACTATTTAGGTCATTTACTGATGACCTGTGAATGCCATGTCTATCACAGCCTTTCAAAATGTGCAAGTGACAAAATATTACCAATAAAGTTTAATTAGCAGAGCAACTGAAGATCTGATAGCATCAGTAAAATGCATTAGGGCTAATATTGTGGGAGGTCTAGCTATGGGCTAAGGGATTACTCAGCTGAGATTGCCAGTGCACAGCTGATCTGGCCATTTCAAATTATCAGAAACCTAATTAAATGAAAACATACAAGCAGATAATGAGTGAGCTGTTGGCTAGAAAATCCTCCAATATTAAATCAGAAGTTTCCTTTGGGGCAGTTAAAATACAGCAACTATATCTTGGGCTGGGTGTTAATCAGTGTTATATGTGAATCTGATATTGGCCTGGAGAGAGATTTTAAAATTGAGTTTTTGTTATGAACTTTCCAAAGTTCATGTAGGGTCCTGAAGCCCTGTGCAGCCTCCCCCAGTCTGCTCCCTCCAGTCACAAATGACTGAGGCTGTTCTAGCCTGCATCCATGGGTTTTAATTGCACCTAAAAGTCACAGCCTGATTACAGAATATCAGCAGGCCCTTGGGGAATAAAATTTGAAGCAGCAGTGAAACATGAGCAAGCACAGCTGTGCTGGGCAGGTGTGAGAACACCCTCCCTGTCTCTGTTCATTCCCCGTGGTGGGGTCTGTCCTTTGGGCTGTGGTTACAGCCTGTCCCAGCCCACGGGGTGGCACTGAGGGCACTGGGGAGTGCTGTACAAAGGGTATTTCTCCATTGGATCAGCTGAGACCATGGCAGGTGAGAGTCAGGGGCCTCTCCTGGTGCTGGCTGGGCAGACTGTGCCATGCTGGGACTGAACAGAAGCCTTTGAGGGGGAAATACCCTGACATGAGTGTATAAAGTGTATAAAGCTGACTGTGAAGATCATGTGTGTTTTGGTCAAGGCATTGCTCATTCTTTGATAGAAAGCAGAGTTAGGTGATAAAATGCTCCAATATTGCACCGGTTTGGGATCCTTTTTATCCCCACCTTTGGTGTCCCCACCAGCTTCATTTAATTAGATTTTCCACCCTGGCTCCTGGAGCAGTGTTTTTGAGAATTATGGCTGCTCCTCATTGTCCCACAGCTGTTAATATGGGCTGTATTTTTGGTTCCTGGCCATGTGGCTTGGCTCTGTTAAAACAGATGTTGTCCAGCTACAGCCTCCTTTGCTAATGGATCTGGATCATTTGGCATCAACAGCCTGTCTTCCTCTTTATTTACTGCTCTTCTAAGAATAGCTGTTTTCAAATTTAATTGTAGATGATGAGGTGGATAAAAGTGTTGAATACCCTGGGACCAAGAGCTGATCCCAGCAGGACCCTTCTGAAAACATACTGACTCAGTGGTTCCTGTTTAAAATTAGATTTTGACACCTGTCAGCCAATTTTTTATTTAATGTGTACTCTATTCACTTCATATCATTCTGGTTCCTCAATCAAAATATCAGCCGCCCTCCAGAAGTCTGTTCCGTGGCCACTGTTATCCCTGTTAACCACATCTGTTGTCTCAAAGATAGAAGGTTGTTTGACAGACACTATTTTCCACAAAACCTTGTTGATTGCTGTTACTTATTTCCTTTCTTTCTTAATCATGTCCTGTCTCTGCTATTCCATTATTTTGCTGGGATAAATGACAGGATGACAGGATTATAATTATCTGGGTTTCCCCATTTATCCTTTCTAAATATGCTTTTCTAGAACGTTCCCATTGTTCCACACTTTTTTTTTTTGAAAATAAACATGCAACAGTCCAGAAAGCCTTCAGTCTTAAACATTTTCAAGCAAGTGTTTGGATATGCTGCCTTGAAAAGTGAGAAGTCAGGGATCTAAGGCCCTTCTAGGTGAAAACTGCTTTGAGAAGTGTCCTGACCTTTCCCTGGGGCTGTGACTTGATGCTCTGCTGCCTTCCCAGAGCTCTCATGAGCTCACAGTCATGATGTACTTCTGGAGGAACCCTGTGCTTTCAGTGTTGGTGGTGTTAGTGCAGACAGCTCTGCCACTGCCTGCTGTGCTGCTGTAGTTACCATTCTCTTCCTGATAACACTCTTAGGTCTCATAATCAATTTAAAAACAAAGAAGAAGAAAAGTCTTGTTCTTCATCTGGCTGGTTTATGTGGCTTCCAGGTTTTGGGCTTTGCTTTGCCTCTGAGTGTTGAACTTTTCTATGTTCTGTTTAATTTTAAATTCAAATCCCATATTTGAGGAAAAAATTCTTCCACACTGAATGACATTATCTTAAGTCTTCCAAATACAGTTGCTGATTCTCCTCTCCCCAAACATGATGATTTAAAAATCTGCTAGAGTAATGGGCATAAATGAGATATATTAAAGGTAAGTATGTAGGAATATGTTGAGTATCTTGTGACAACTGGATAACATGTCCTTCCTCTTTTTTAGGGTGGTTGGTGGCTTTGAAACTCTGACTGCTATGGAGAATGTGGAAAGTGACCCAAAAACAGACCGTCCCAAGGTATGTGAGAAGCACTGGGGGCAGTGGCCTCACATGGCAGTGCTGGTCACTGTGCTGACACTTCTTGAAACCAAAATAGGAGGAGATGGCACAACCTAATGAGCTAATGGAATTACTGCTCTTTTCTTCTGCTTCCAGGAAGAAATAAGAATTGAGACAACAACTGTTTTTGTTGATCCCTATGAAGAGGCAGATGCACAGGTGAGGTTGCTTGGTTGGTTGAGGGTATTTTTCAAAGGCCAAAGCTTTTCTGAGGAGAACTTTGCAACTTAATGCCTTTTCTTTGTACATGGGCAGCCCCCTGGCCCATCTGCTTGCCAGCTAAGATGAAGCAGCTGCCAGACTGCCTTTTTGCCAGGATCCCAGTGGCTCTTTCAATGGAGAGTTACTCTTGTAACTGAGTCTGGCACATCTCCCAGTCCATCAGGCTTCTGATGATTTCTTATCAAATGCCCCCAGGAGCTGTGGGTAGCTGCAGGTGAGAAGGAGTATTTCTATAATGGCTGCAGACAGCCTGTTTGTAGTGGCCCTTGAGGGCTGTCTCCTAAAGCCTGCCCTGTAATCTCAGTGGTGCTGATTGCTGGTTTAGAGTGCTTTAAAGCTTCAAAGAATTGTAGACATTTTCTCCTTTTTCTGCATTATCTCTTGCAACAGATTGCACCCTTTGCTTCCCACAGGTCGCTGCTGAAAGAGAGAAGTTCCAGCAGGAAGAAGAAGCAGCCAAAATAAAGGCTGAAGTGGTTCCACCAAAGAAAGAGGTTCAGACTCCTAAAACTTACCGGCAGGGGATTGGAAAATACATCAACATGGCTGCAGCGTGAGTTCCCTGTCCTTCTGATTTTTGCTGAATATTTTAGGTGCCTTTCCTGCTGGATGCTGGCCCTGTCCAGTGCCATTGCTCACATGGCAGCTTTGCTTTGGGCCAGCAAAGACAGCCTCATGTAGTCCTAACAGCCAAGAGTTTACTTCTGTTGTTTCTCAAAGTCACACATTAACTGAGCTTCTCTTTTAGCCCTTGAACATGACCAAGTTGGTCTTTAAAAGCATTTGCTGACTTCAGAACTGTAGACACATTTCCAGAATTCAGAAGTCTTTGAGGAACTGTGCTGTGTCACTTCCTACACCATCTTTTGTCTTCTTCCTTTTCTGCAGCTATTTCTGAAGGCCATAGTCCCACAGATGTTTCTCTTTTAGCAACTTCTGCCCTACACAAAGTATCTGCCCCAGGCCTCCATGGGTTTGCTGCTCTGGTTCCCAGTTCAGCCACACAAACAGCTGTACCAGCACAGCTGAAATGGCTGGAAAGGGGAGCAGGTTCCCTTGCTGTGGGAGGACAGGGCAGCTGGGTAGCTCCAGGGTACCTGGCTGGTTGGACAGGCTTATCCTAAAGCAGCCTCTCCCAGACACCCTTTGTACCCTGTCAGGATTGGCAGCACTGCCTTCTTTCCTAAGGACAGCACAGAATCCTGGCTGAGCAGCAGCTTAGCATGTGTTTTGGAAAAATTAAAATAAATGCCTTCCACTTGATTTTTAGCAGACTTCTCTAAAAGCATTTGCAAAAATGCTGTTGTCTGTCTCCTGCATAAAGGCCTGTATTTATGCATATACAGATCTGGGCAGCCATTTAATCAGCTTGTGTTTGCCTCTGTGACTTACAGGCATTTGCATAACTGTGGGAACAGAAATATGTTAGCTCAGGTAGGTCAGTTTAGTGTGTCAGTAAAATTTTCCAGTTGCAGAATATTGTGTGTGCCTTAAAATACTATGTCCAGCTTAAAACTGCTGACATGCTGACTCTTTACAGAGGAAATCCAGCAGTTGGGGCTCTGTGAAAAAGACCAGGTAGCATAGAAAGGACCTTCAGTTATTGCAGCCTGTTCTGGCAGATTTAGGGTTCTGTGTCCTCCCTATCAGCTACTGATATCTGACTAAAAACCACAGCATGTGAGCTGGCTGCACAGTGTTCCCTGGGGTTGCAAGCTCTGCTCAGGAGAGGCTGGTAATAGCAGCAGCAACTGCAACAGGCTGGGCTCAAGAAACAGGAAGGATCAGAAGAGCTCTCCCAGCTGCTTTATACCTAGTTCCCCATAAATCCTTTTGCTGCCACAATTGCAGGTGAGAAGGCATAGGGAGAACTCACAGCTCATGTTTTCCTGGCCATACTAAAAAGGTACAGCTGTTAAATCTTCAGCTCTGGCCTGGAGAACTTTCTGTGCTTTGAACACATTCAAAGCCTGATCCAAACCATCCCCATGGACTCATTCTCCCTCTTTTTGGACATGCTAAAGATCCTCAACCCCTGCAGTCCCCATGGTGGCATGGAGCTTGCATTCCTGTCTAGTTGACAGGGATGAGCCAGCTCCAGTATAGGTTGTGCTGGGAGAAAGCAGGCAGAACAGGCATCCAAGCTGCCCTGGTCCCACTGGCAGTACAGACTCCCTGAGAGTTGTTTTTGTTCTGGCCACAGGAAGCGCAGCCTGGAGGATGATGGGCCCTCAACCAGCACAGCTGTGAAGAAAGAGAAGAAGAGCACAGGCTTTGGGGACTTCAGCTCCTGGTAGCAGCCTGGGGAGCCCAGCACTGGGGCAGCACAGAGCAAACAGGAGCCTCCCACGTGGCCCCAGAGAGCCCAAAAGACAGTCTGTCCTGGGGAGGGAAGGCACCAGCCTGCCCTTCCACTGGCAGAGAAAACTGCTGCTTTGTTGAGGCTGGTTAATGTGGCTTTGTTTTCTAGAGAGCACATTCCCCCACTGCATCTTCCTCGAAGGCCGTTTTGTTGTTGTTTTGCAAAGCAGGGAGCAGGCAGCCCAGCTCCCCAGGGATCAGCTGGAGCCTTTCTCTGCGTGGCTGGCAGCAGACCAGGCAGAGCCCAGCCTTGCAGGGCACTACTGCAGAGAACAGCCACGGTGGTGAAAGAGCTCCTTTTACAGGTAATCGTTCCCAGACCAGCCAAGTGTGCCAAGCGAGGGAATGAATTAATGTGTGGGAAGCTCCTGTGCTGCTGGAGAGCTCTGTGGAGCAGCTCCAGCCTGTCCTGCCCTTACCTTCCAGCTGCCTCCTGCTGGTTCTCAATAAGGACCAATTTTGTCTGGACTGACTTCTGTCATCTGAGGGGCCTCGCTCGCTCCGAGTGCGCTCTCTCTGTACCCGTTAAAGCCTCCAACAGCCTGGGAAGCTGCAAATCCACATGGGGAGCCCGGGGCAGCTGCTCCACTCACTCCTCCCAGTGGCTGCCCTTCCCTGAGCCACTGTACAGCCAGAGGTGCCAGGATGCACCAGTTCACACCTGCCCTCAGGTGCCAGAAACTACAGCCTTGTGCAACTGAGCAGGAATAGAAACAACTCTTTTATTTGTTTTCTTTAACACCCATCCCTAAAGCCTGGTCCTCGCAGGGTAACACACCCCATAGTCTGCTCTGATGTCAGACTTCCCATTAGGAAAAACCACATGATGTAGCTGACAAGCATCTCAGATATTTCCATTACATACCCACAAATTATTAGGAATCTTAATAAAGGCCTTATGAGGTAAAGATATATCAGCCTGTGAAGTTTTAATCCCAAAGAATGTGTGTTACCATCACTTAGATGTAGCAGGCTAGATCCTGAATATCACTTTTCAGTTCATCTTAGGTGTTTTCAGATAAGAGAAATACTCTCCATACCTTCTGTGTGGCTGATGAGAATGTTTTGTAATCCCCTTTGGAACAATACATTTGTATTGATGGTTTCACTCTTTAACAGAAGACTCCATTTATGGGAAATGGCTGTAAAAACTTTTGGAAATATTTTGCATTAAATGCTTTACTTTTCTTTTGAGTGTTTGACTTTGACTCTTCAATTGTTATTTTCAAGATCACAGCATTGCAAAGTTGATTGTTGTACAAGGAAATGATTCATTCCTGCTTTTTAAGATGCTCATAAGGAATTCTGGGATCTCTGCGGATATGATTACATCTTTGTTAAATTATAGGAAGTCCAAACTAATTTGAAAGAATAATGGGGGGAGTTTGTTTTGCAAACGTCTAAGTTTGAAATAACACATTTGATTACTGGAACGGGGGATTTGATGGTACTTTCCTAAAACTGAGTTTCTTCCATCTTATTGGAACCTCTTGTTTCTCCTGCACCGGCCCTTTCATAATAAATTGTTACTGATCCCCTTGACCTAACTCACACTTTTGAGTAGTCAAGTTCACAGCATTGCTGGAGCTGGGATAGGCAGTTTTATGAATCCTTAAGGATAAAATGCTGGTTTTGTACTAGATTAAAATGGAGATTATTTAGAAAGAAAGGAGCTTTTGATTACAGCAGAGGTGTGGTAAGGACTCCCATTTCAGCAAGTCCTTGCTGCAGATTGATCTGAGGGGCAGCAGGCTGTAGAGGTAACTGCCCACTTCCCCATTCTGTTCCAGCTTTTTGGCAGAGCTCACTGCAGTCCCTGAAGGACCACTGTTCTGCACAGTGCAGAGGGACTGCTGCCCTTCCAGGCACTGCCTTTGCACTCCCCTTTGCTCACCATTTCCCACCATAACATCAGACACATAAGAAAGAACAATTTCCTGGCTTCTAGGAAAGGCTGAGCGTGACCCTTTCAGTTTAGCTCCAAGCAGGGGTGAAGCTCTCCAGCTGTGGTTCACCTCTGGACCTGGATGCAGTTCTGCAGCCTGCTGGTGCTCCCAGCTGCTGTTGGTGGCTCCCAGGCTGGGGGACACTGGCTCTGGGCCACCCCCAGGGTGCTGCAGAGGCCCAAGGGTCTGGCCAGTGCCCAGTGTGGGGTCAGCAGCCAGACTGGGATTCATGAGAGCTCTGCAGGGCAAACACTGTCACTGTTCCACCACAGCCAGACCCTGCCGTGGAGTTTTGTCCTGCAGAGTCCCACCTCTGCTCCCTCCCACACCCCTAATTCTGTGTATTCAAATCAATTTCTTTTAATTTCAACTTCCCTTGCAGTCATTGGGCTCCACAGGGCCAGTGTGACACAAGCTCTTCTCTGAAAGACGGCAGGGGCACAGAGAGCAAGGCAGTGGGCTGTATCCCTCATTTTCCCAAAACCTGGCTCTTAGCAGGCTGACTTGCCGTTTCCACTACCTGAGCCAGGAAAGGGGAGGAAGAAGGCTGTATTGAAACCCTTTTTTCTCCTTTCATCACTTGGTTCTCCAGCAAAAATTGTGTGTTAAGGGAATACCCAGCCAGCTCCTATGGCCAGAGGGATCAGCAAGAATTGTGCAGCCTTACTACAAGGAACTCACTCCTGGGAACGACTGTGCTGTTTGTAAGCACATTTTTACATTCTTTGACACTTTTCCAGTAAATGTGCTTAGAGAGAAAAAGCAGGATTTTAACCAGGGGCTGAAGAAGCTTTTGTCTGGCCTTGACTAGAATGACACCAGCTCTCTCGTACTTTGCAGTGCTCCATACCTGAGTTGTTCTGCTGAAAGGCACTGGGTGACCAGTGAATTCATTGTTTCCTGAGATCTGGCACCATAGCAGAGGGCAAAACACCCTTGAGAAGGCAGTGGTGTGTCGTGGGGCTGGCAGCCGGGGCCGATTGTTTCCATACACAAAGAGGGGGCTCACAGGGGACTCAGCTCTTCACCTCTGCTTTTTCTGGCATGAATTCAGCCTGGCTTCTCAAGGAGTAAAGTATTGTCTGTGTGGGAAACAGCACAGATTGAACAGGTTTTCAAGCCAAGTAGCTGCAACTCTGTTACCATATTTACTAAGAGCAAAAGCCAAAAATATTATTGTTCGGTTTAATTTTGCTTGTTCCCTGCTGGTTTGAATGGCTGCAGCCCAGGAGTTCAGACTACCAGTTGCTCTGCTTCAGCATCACATGGTTGATCGTGGTGGTTCCCATCTCATGTGGGGCCACGAACTGTGAGAAGTCAAACTGTGTTTGAAGGTCTCCAAGGAAATCCTGCCTTTCCCTCCAGCCCCTCTCAAGACACAGCTGAGCCCAGCAGGGGCTGAGCCCCTCGGCTGTTGGAGTCACAGCCGTGGCTGCCCTGCAGGTGGGGGCAACTGGCAGATAAACCACTGGGTTCTAAGTGTCAAATACCTCTGGGAACCCCCTGCCACCCATCCCCTGCAACGTTTGGAAGGGACAAGATGTCGGAAAGCTGGCACAGGAAGCATCTTTTATAAGCAAGAGGGGGATTTGCCAAAACACCCCCCAAGCTTCCACACTGTTTGTTTTGGAGGAGGCAACCGCCGTCAGTCGGCACAGGAAGAGGCGGCAGCGCCGGCCCGGCCCGGTTACAGCACGGCGGCGCGGCCGGGGAGCTCTCGCTTCCTCTCTTTCTTTGGGAAGTGGATTTGTTATCACAGCCTCGTGGAGGATTTACCCGGCCTGTGCTGGGTCTGTTGGGAGGGGCCAGAGCCATGGCTCGGGAGGGACATTGCCCCTGAAGGGGCACGCGGCTGCCGGGACCGTGCTGGTGGTGGCGGGGCGATGGCGGGAAAGCTGAGGCGGGGGAGCCCTGCGGTGTGTGGGGCTGCTGCCCTGCCGCCATTTTGCTTCAGTGCCCGGAGCCCTCGGCCCGGGGGCACCGACCACAGGGGCTGCCGCGGAGTGAGGGCCGCGCACGGAGCCTCGCCAGGGCCGGCACTGACTCAGCCTCCGGGAGCTCAGGCGGTGCAGCCCGGTGACTTCATCCTCTGGAAATAGCAACCGAGGAGGAACCATCTCTGTCACTACCGTACCGTACAGACACTCAGCCAGTAATGGCTCCTTGGCTAAAATGTGTATCCCAGAAAAGGCACCTGGTTCCCTGCGAGGGCTTCAAGGGAAAACGACTCCTGTATCCTGGTTGCAAAGTAAAGCAAAGTGGCGGCAGCAGCTGGCAGTGGCTGTCTCAGGTAACAGAGGCCTTCACTCTTATCACTGATGAGCTAAGTCTTCCTGAGGTTTCTGCTGGGGCAGCACAGAGCAACCCCTGATCATCCAGACCATGGCCCTGCTACAAATGGCCAGGGATGTTGGAGTTCCCATGGAGACACCCTGGGAGTGTCCAGTCTGGGTTTTTTCCAGGGGAACAGTGCAGGGACAGGACTTGGGGCACAGGGGTCTTGTGTGGGCACAAGGCAGGTGTCCCACACACACCAGTCCCTGCATCCATCTGCCTCATCAGCCATGGCAGCCCTTTGCTGGCCACTGCCGGACAGGCTGGCAGGAGCTGCTGCTGCCAGCACGATGCCTCAGCTGTGGTGAGAAAACCCCCTCCCAGCCCCACATCCCCAGGCTGGGGCAAACCCATGGCACAGGGGCAGCATTTGCCCCCTCCAGCACTGCTCTGGAGCTGTCAGAGGTTAAAGCATCTCTCCAGGCAGGTTTGGAGAAGGGCTGTAGGACTTCACTGGATTGTGAGGGGCAGAGGAGGCACAGAGGGCTCTAGGAAGGGCTGGGATTGATTGATCTGACCAAGGGAGGAGGAAGCAGAGTAGGGATCAGGGCAGCTTCCTAGGCCTATCTACCATTCCTGACATCACAAAAAGGCAAATTTTCCCTTTTATACAGAAAAATAGGCTCATCAGCAATCACAGCAGGCTGGGTTTGACAGCTCATAACTTAATGGCTTTTAAAAAATAGCCACAACCTGTTTTAAACGCTGGTCAAGGTCTCCACTGCCCTTCCCCCTGGAAAGCCTTCCCACCTCTCACTTTTCTGATATACTTTCCCTAATCTTTGGCCTTCATTTGTTAATGGCTAATTATATCTATTTGCTTTAGTGCCAACATTGTCCTTTAGCTTGAATAGCTTTTTTGCCTCCCTAATGTTTGCTTCCCAGCGCTATTTATAGGCAGCAATTGTATCCCCCTGCAGCCACTGTTGTGTTTGGCTACACGGGCTCTGAGCCTTTGGCCTCCCCAAAGAGCCCTCCTGCCTCCCCCAGTGTCCTGTTCACAAGTGTCCCATCACTGTCCCATCACTGGTGCCCAGCCAGTGCCTGGCTCTGGGAGAAACCAGTTTGGTGTCAACACTGGCCAGCACAGCTTTTGGAACAGGAACCTGAAGGCAGAGCCATGTGTCCCTAGGGTGTCCTGTGGGATTATTTTTTCTAGGCAGCCCCATGAGGTTATTTTTTAGGCAAAGGCAGGAATCGCTCCAGGTTCCTGTTTGCCTTTCCTTGTCCCTTCCACATTTCTGTGGGGGCAGAGGAGCGCCTGGCAGCACGGCCCACCAAGGCAGCGAGAGATTCCTTGCTGCACTTTCATCCCCGGATGAAAAGGATGATAGAAAACATTTGTTTTTGTGATAAAAGCAATTGACCCGGGAGGAATCCTCCTCCCCAGGGTGGCCTGCAGCAAATCATGGAGATAAGGCACAACAGGCAGCAAACACCAAGTGCTTCCAAGCCTCAGAGCAGCTGCAGAGCAAATCCCTCCCTCTGTGGAAGGAAACCCGCACTGGGCTTCCACAGCTGCTCCCAAGCCCCGACAGCACAGCCAGGGATGGTTTTAGTGGATTTTGTTGGGAGCGGGAAGGTCTGCAGAGAAGAACACTGTTTTGTTTGTTTTTTTTTAATGAATGGCCAGATTTTTTTAGTAGAGACATCTTCACCAGAGGTCTCAGCCGAGCTTTTAATAGATGGGTTCCTCGCCAGCAGCAATTGCAAATTGATTGCAGCAGAAATGGCAAGTGAAGACAAATATAGTGCAGGCTGCCTGCAGGGAGAGTGCGCGGAGGAAACTTCGGATGCTATTTTTGGTGTTTTGCCTCCGCTGCTTACAGTATTTGTAATCTTTGGTTTTCCTTAAAAAATTGTTTGGGGTTAGGACTTTTTTGAGAGTTTAAAAACAGTTCCATTCTCTGGAGAAAGTGTTGGGTGCTATGTCCATGCCCAGCTCTGTGGAGCTGCTGGGTGCTGTGGCCCAGGTTGGTCTGGCAGGAGAGTGAACTGGTGCTGCTGCTGCTGCCTCCATCCCTCCACTGGGACCAGAACTGGGCCTGTCTCACTCCCAGGCGCTGTGCCAAATTCTGATTTCACCCCAATCCATGGGAACCTTGTGGGGGGCAGGAAAGTACAGCACTCTGGCTCGTAAAGAAAGGAAATTCTCCCACGCTGCTGAGCCCTGGCTGCACCGCAGGGGCTGGCAGCAGCAGCCCCAGCAGTGATGTGCACTACTCAGCACCAACACACTGAGCTCCCTCGGTCCCAGCCAGCTCCAGGAGCTGCAGCAGCCAGAGGCTCCTGAAACAGGGAGAACCAGGAGGGTGCTGCAGGTGAAGTGCTTTACCTGGAGGGTGTCAGCAACCTGCAGGGCTGCAAAATCGCAAATTCAGGTGTGACCAAGACACTCTTGGTTTGTGCTGGAGTCCAGCTGCAGGGAGAGCAGGAGGAGGGTGCTGGGAGTCACTCAGGTTACTTGGCAGAGCAGAAAACACTCCCAAGTTATTGCTGGGCTTGGGGAGCCACACAGCTGGTGACACTAGAGTGGTTTAAAGGCTGAAATCCTAACCTTCTCAGACCCAGGGGATGGTCAGGTGGTGGCAGATTGAGCCACAGTCCCAGGAGGAAAAGCAGAGGTGTCTCACTGACACATTGTGTCCATGGGTGTGAGAGATAAGGCTGCGGTTAGAAATAATGGAGCAGAAATGGTCATAAAAGTGACAAACAAGGATGGAGGAAATCTGGCTTTAACTACAGAACAGTGAAATAAAAGCAGCTCACATCAGGGCTGGCTGTGACCACACAGCCAGTGTCCATCTGGCAGTCTGGGGTGTTTGCAGCAACAGCTCCGGGGAGACCATCAGCATCTGGCAGCATTTTGGAAGTGGGATAGGGTTTGTTTGCTGCATACGAGGTTTCCTGGTATGAGATGCCCCAGATGCTCTTCTGCCATCTTTTTAAACGTCCCTATTAGTGCAGACCCTGTTTCCTCTTGATTTGATCAAGCTGTAGTCTGTCATTCACTAAAAAATCCCTCTATTTCCCATGCTCGCCTTTAAACAAAAGGCCCCTCTGCACCATCACGCTGGATGATGCTGGCATTGGAGGAAAAACAGCAAAATGAGGAAAAACAAATTGTTCATCAGTGGCTCAGTGAGCTCTTTAGCAGAGGGCACCTGTGCCTCTGTCACCTCCAGCCAGGTTGATGTTGCATGTCCAGCACAACCCAGGGCTTGTACCCAGATGCTCAGTATTGCCTACTATGAGTCAGGGTACCTGTGGCAGTTGACTACCCCTGGGAAGAAAAAGAATGGGAAAAAGAAATTAAAAACCTTGAAAATGTTTTCTAAGGCGGTCACTATCATCTACCCATGATAACTGTACCAGCCACCCAGCCTGCAGTGCATGATCAGGATCCCAGTGCCCCATGCTGCTGCCTGTCCTGCCCCACTGGGCACCTCTGGGAGAAGAGGCTGAGTGCCAAAGTAGGCACATACCCTCTCTGCCTGGGATTTCCCAGCTGGGAAGGTTTTCAGCTGGCCTTGCTGGGGCTGGAATGTGCAGATGTACCAGGGAGAAGCGCAGCAGGGCTTGGGTGCAGTCCAAGGTAAATGCATTTGGTGCCACACGCGTCTGCCCGGCTCCACCACTGGCACAGGCACTGGCACTGAAGCTGCACCACTACAGGGTGAGGCTGCTGACCAGACACACTCCCTTTTTGGGGCTGCAAAGGTCTCAGGCAGCACACGCCAGCTCAGCCCCCCAGGAGGTTATTTCGCAAGAGAAGGCAGCTTGTGGAGGAGGTTTTTGTGGCTGGGGATCAAAGTCCCTGGCAGCCGCCCAGATTCCCAGTATTTAGCTGTTGCACAGCCCGGGTCTGCAGCTGGGTTTGTGTGCCAGGCCGCGGCAGGAGGCGGCAGGGAGGGGGAGCCCGGGGCTTGCGGGGGGAGGAGGGCTCGGCTATCCCAGTGCTGGGGTCAGCCCCCTTGCCTCTCCCCAGGAAACATGGAAATGGGGATCGAGCCCCATGGCTACCCCTGGGATGGGCAGGTGGGAGGCAGGGATGCTCGGAAAGGGGCTGACCGTGAACAGGATTCCCAATCTCCAACAGTCACAGGGAAGCAGCTTTTCTTTGTCCGGGAATGGAAGCGTTGTGTCCAGATCCCGCAGCATCCCAGCTAGTGGGAGTATGGCTGGACCGTCCCTGTCTAGATTTCGGCAATGCCAGCCTCAACCCAGGCAATAATCGTGCTTTCTCCACCCTGCTCCGTGTGTCAGTCTCCCGGTCCGCAGTGCTCCCAGGGTCTCAGCTGAATAAGCACATTTTTCACTTTGTGGCTGCAGACCTTGTGGGGCTCTGGGAGGAGGCAGGCAGGGACACAAGGAAGACGTCAACTCAAGGAAGACTTTTACAGCTTTGATTAGTTAAGAGCATATATTTACATAGTGAATAACCTGGAGGGTCACATTTTAAAACACTGATGTATTTCCCCCTCCCAGGCAAAGAGCGTGCTTATCCCCGCCGGGTCTGTGGGGTGGGACGCAGAGCTGGGTTCCCTTGCCAGCCCCACTCCCAGTGCAGACAAGGAAAACAGTAACACCACCCACCCCACCTTGCCAGCGCTAAGTAAATGTTCCTGGTTTCTCCCCTGCCCATCACAGTGAGGCTTTTCCCAGGTCCGGTCTTGCAGGGGCGTAGTCAATGCTCCCGCCCTTGTCTGTCTCTGTTGGTTTTCCATTTCATCCGGCCGTATTTCCATAACCAGCTATTTGGGGCGGGGGGGTGGCACCTCGCAGTGACTGTAAGTGGCAGCACAGGGCTGGGTGTCCCCCGCCATTCCCATCGCAAGCCGGGGCTCAGGGAGCGCGGCTCGTCCGCACTATCGCTAATCCCGCCCACGTCGCTGCCGGACACTGTCACCAGACACTGGGCTGGCAAGAAACCAGGCTGGCACTTGCCACAAAAAAGGGTAAAAACTGTCAGGTTTGGGGCCAGGAGCTGTTCCTGCTGTATTATTATTGGCAAACTCTGTTAAAAGGAAAAACAACAAAATTAAGAATAGATGTAAAGAGCAACGTGTCTTTTTCTTCGTTCAACTGAGCTGTCGAGAATAAATCATCGGGTATTTTTGCAAACACTTGGCGAGGCCGGGGAAATCTGCTGGGAGCCGGACTGCTCAGGTCAGGGCTGTCCTGCCAAGAGATGATTACAGCCTGTCCTGGGGACAGAGGAGCGGGGAACGGGGCCAAGAGGTGTCTCAAGTCCGGGCGTAAGATTACAGGCTGCGGGGTCAGCAAAACCCTCCGTGCTCTGGGCGGCACCTGAAGCCTTTCCAGAAAGGAAACCACCCGGAGCACTGCTGGGTCTGGCAAAGGGCCTCTGCAGGGGGGCAGGGGGCTCCAGCAGCCCTGCCAGGAGATGGCAGATGCTCAGGGCAGAATTAATCAGTCAGTACGTGGCATTTCTGCCCGGCATTGAGATGAAGGGTCTTGGTTTCTGCCATCACACGTGTTTGGGGGCAGGGTGCTCCCAGACCCACACCAGGCTGCGTCCCACAACTCTGGGGTTGGAGTGTTTAGAACTGGACCCCCCTGCTCCCAACCCCCTTCCTGGAGTTGTACAGAGGCAAGGTGAACATCTTGGCCGATTGTGACCTCCCCATCAAAGCACAGATAACATTTGTAATGTTCCTGTCTTAAAAAAATAAGTCACTAGGGTAGGTTAAATATCCAGCTCAGCACAGTGCCTGGAGTCTATTGGAGCAGTTAATCTATAACAAAACGAGTTACATGTTGCTAGAGCTTGGCCTGTTGGTTTTGTAGCATCCATGTGTATTTTCTGAGGGAGGGGGCTCGCACACGCTCCGCTCACAGAGCACAGCTGCTCTGTCCAGGAATCGGTGCCAGCCTGAGCTGTGTTCAGCCCAGGGCCCAACTCTTCTGCCTCCACACCCCTGCCACACTTTCACCTTCCCTTAAAATCAATCCCACAGAGCAACAAGGCCATAGGGAGCAACAGCAGAGCCAAACCAGAGCCACTCAGATCTCATACCAAAGGGACACAGTTGGAGGTGGTGGCAGAGTGCTGAAGGGATGGGGAGCAGGGGGACAGTCCTCAGGTCTCCGTCTGTGCCCATCCAGTGAGTCCAGCATGCAGCGCTGACCACAGAGAGACTTCCCTGGGAGAATGGCAACAACCTTCAATTCTCTGTCCAGTGTCTGAAGGGATCAGAGATTTGTGTAGCTCAGCTTCATATAAACACAGGAAAAAGAGAGGAAAATTGAAAAAAATGGGGAGGAGGGGTAACTACCAGCTCTACTGATATTGCTGCTGGTGCCCAGGGCAGATCTAACTATGATGTGAGGGCTGGAGATCCTCACACATTCCTGCTGCTGCCCTTGCCCCTTGGACAGAATTCAAGTGTGGGACCTGCTGCCTGGCTCGGAGGAGATGAGCTTGGTTTTCAGAGCTGACATGCAGAAACCAGAGAAGTTTCCATGAAGCCCTTCACACTGACAGTGTTGGGTGAAGCCCTGGCTCTTGTTACGACTCCTGGGATTTTGGAGTGGCAAAACCATGGTGTGTTAATGCTCACAAACAGGCGCCAGAACAACAGCTTGTGTGGGCAGAGAGATAGGATGTTCCATCTTGAACCAGCTCGGCCCCCTCCTAGGCACCAGCACCAATCCTGCCCTCAGGAAGGAATTGTGTCCCAGCCAGCATAGTCAGGCCATGGTACTGCTGGACATGAGCAGCTCACAAAGCCAGCAACTGCTCCTGGCTGTCAGGCTTTGTCTGATTGTGGCACAGCAGAAAGAGCGAGCCAAGGAGAAGAGAGGAAAGAAGAAAAAAAAATGAAAAAAGAGAAAAAGGAGAGAGAAAAGGAGGAAAAAAAAGGACAAAGAGAAAAGCCAGAAGATGCAGAAGAAAGCAATGGCAAGGGGCAGCACTGCCGCATACCAGGAAAAGGCTGGAAAAAGTCTTGGGGAGCTCCCACCCACTGAGAAGGACAACTGGGCATGCTGCCCATGTCCCATTGCTGCAGCTGCAGCTCAGATTATGTCTGTTGCACTGAAATAATTTTTCCTTTCAACACCAGGAGCCTGAGCATCGAACAGGCCCAGTGCAGTGCTCAGCAGTGCATGTCCCTGGGTTGGGGCTGGTTTCCATTGCCTGCTGCTCTGGGCAATGCCCGGCAGCCAGGGAGCTGTGCCCAGGCACTGCTGGTCACAGGCAAGGCAACCCTTGGGCTCCAGCAGCTCCAACACCCCACCTGTGTGTGCAGACTGTGTCCCACCTCACTGTTCTTCTGCATCCATAGTGCAAATGGGAAAAGCAAAGATTAAAAACACTCCCCCCACCCTCTGGCATAGCTGCAAAGGCTTCGTCATGCAAACCTCTGTGTGATGGTCACTGCTGTGCTGATTTCACCGGCCCTGTGAGCTGGGTGTCTGCTTGCCAGGCCAGCTGCTGGATTTCTAGGAAACCAAGGGATGAGGCAGGTACCTTTAACGGAGGTTTGTGGCCTGATGTGATCGGATGCAGAGCAGTGGACCAGGACCATGAGTGCTTGGCCACACCACCCTGTGCCGTGCTGGGCAGGAGCAAAAGCCCTTGAGGAGGAGAAGCTGCTGCTGCCAAGAGGAGACGTGAGCGAGACATCCACACCCAGAGTCCCGGGCGGCAGAATGAGTCACTGCCCTGTGCCGACAGCATCCAGCGCTGGGACATGCTGGCTCCACGCCCTCGTGGGTCTGCTCAGGATGGGCAAGGTGGGGGCTCTTCTCTTGGCTACACTGCTCATGATTTCAGCCAGCAGGATCCATGGTGTGGGGTGAATCATGATGCCATCCCCACATCTGCCCTACTCACTTGCATTAGCCTTTGGATAACAAGCGCTGGGACACAGCAAGCACTGCCCACTAGCCTGAGCTCCCTACTGTCTGCCTGCCCCTTGGCACCCTCTTCCAGCTTGGCAGGGACACTGAGCTGCATGGCACAGCCCTACAGACCAGGAACCACAAGGCAAATCCTCAGGTGGTGCTCAGCCACAGCATCCCCTCCATGAGCAGTCAAGACACTGCTGAGCATCAGGACAGCCCCCACTGATCCCACAGCATCCTCCAGCCAAGCCCCTGTGGGAGCTGGATCTCTCCAACCAGCGCCTCGGTGTCCAAATATCCCGGTGGGCCACAGGGAGCCTCCAGAGTTGCCGTGGCAGGAGATTTAGCAGCCCATTGCCTCGGTAACAGCCCCTGCCCGAGCTCAGCCCTGCCTGCTGATGCTGCAGCACTTGGTGAGCAATGGGTTTGCATTTGTCCAGTGCCTTTTGCCAGAGGGATCTCTCTTAATGCTGCAAATGTCACATACTTGTGTGGAGGCTGCACACATCAGTAACATCCCTCCACCTCCTCAACACATCAGGTCCTCCGAGGCAGAATCACCCAGGGAATGGTGGAGAAGAGGCAGGTGCAATCACCCCAGCTGCGGTTTAGCCAATACGTGGGTAAAACCTCTGCTCTTGTGAAGCTGCCCAGAAAGTTCTGACTGTCACACATCTTCAGGACATTCCTTTCTGATCTGAAACCAATCAGACAGGACTGGGTATTGCATTTGTCTCCAGAAAAGCAGAGATTACTCTAAATCTTCAGGAATTACCAAATTTAAGTTGACGTTGGGATGTATCTCCATGCAGATGAGCCCCTGTTTAAGTCCAGTGCTCACAGGTAAGATGCAGCCAGGTCTTGGCATTAACCACTATCATAGATCTGTCTCACAAAATACATGGGCAACTATTGCTGCCCAGGCAAACGTGACAATCAGTCCTCTGACCCAGTAAATGCTCTGACCAAGAGGGGTTTCTAATAAAGGCCTGGGGATCACAGCCTGTACAGTACGGACAGCTTTGCTGGATTAGAAACATGATTAACGGCCTCAGGGGAGATTAGAAATTGCTATTTTGAGAGGGGTTTTCATAGCAGGCTCTGTGTAATCACCAGCACCAGCAGGACAGCCTGGCTGTTTTCTGGGGGAGCCGACATTTCTGTGAGGGAGCCCCGGCAGGCCAGGCAGAAACATTTGTCTCTGCTAATAGCTGTGTTTGTGTTTGCTGCGGAGCTCATCGCTGGCTGACCACTGCAATTACACGGGGGAGGCATATTTACATGTTTTAACTCTGAAACACTGAGCAAACAAGGCAAGATAATCATTAACTTCGGGAGCTGTTAACCTTCAGTGTGAGTTTTGGCCAGTAAAGGAGAGATCTGCCAGAGCAAGGTCTCTGTTTTAGTAAACATTGAAAGAATGACGTGAGAAAGCTTTTGTTTTTGTATATTATGAGTAGGTAATTAAAGGGCATTAGTTGTGTCTCCAGTCTTAATGCTGTGAGAAACTTTTCCTTGCAGAGGATAGGTACAAAGTGGGGGTGGGAGGAAGCACTGTTAAAATAAAAATCCACTGGCTTCATCAGCTTGGGAGCAGGAGGAGCAGGGGCAGTAAAGCACAGCATTGCTGGGAGGCTATGGGTCTGCAGCTCGTACATGCTTGTGTGCTGTTGATTATCATGCCAAAGAAATTGTATTTAGACCTAAAACTTGCTGCAGGAGCTTAATCAGTAAAGCAGCGATTGTTTAGGAGCAAAGAGCAGCACCTTGTCCTCTGCCCTTGAGGTTCAGGGACTGGCCATGCTGGCTCCCAGCACAGCGCTGCACACCCAGCCAGGCAGGGTGGGAGCACGGTGGTTCCCTCGGGTTGGTTCGGCTCTAGATCAAACACCGTGAAATATCTCCTCATGTCTGACCACAAATCGTTATTGCTGCCCCTTGGGTAACACATTCTGTGGGGGAAAGAAGAGGAACAACAACAAAAAAAGCAAAATTTCTGCAGACTTTGGACTGTTATGGGTATCATAAAAAATGGGGAATTGAGGGAGGAGGAGGATAAAAGAGGAAGAAAGGAAGATAATTTAAGTGGACAAGCAGAAGCAGATTTTCAATCTTATCAGTTATAGTTGATAACGAAGTGGAGCGTGCCAGTCAGTCAATAGTGCTTGTTTGACCATCAGTGGGAAACAGATGATAAATTCATCTATAAGGAGATTATGGCCAGAAAGAGCCTCTTGCCCAACGAGCAGCTGCTGGGAGCTGTGGGTTGCCAGCCCAGCATGACCTCGGGCAGTGCACAGGAGGCTCCGCTCGCTGCCCAGCACAGGCTGCTCGGGCAGGGACGCATCCTTCTGCAGGGCACACAAAAAGCAGTGTCATTTGCCATTTAACACAGGGCATGGAGAGGGATAGCTTTGGGAGAGGCCTGAAGTGTCACACAATGTCACGTTTTTCCCACGGATTTGCACTTGTCCTTGGTCTGCAGGGTGGCTGCTCTTTCCTGGGCAGAGCCACCCTCGCAGCACTCAGCGCTCAGTCCTCACCCTCCTGTCCCAGTGCCCCACATACCTTACACACACGGGCTTTATGGCACTCAGCATGTGCCCCTCTAAGTGGTTTCACAGTGTTCAGCAGTTCCAGTTTAACAGAATAAAGGTTTACCGTGATAACATCAGCAGGTTTCCCCTGCGCATGCAGAGAATCTATTAACATTTGTTTAGGAAATATATTTGTTTAGGAAAGCCCCCCCAGTCCTCAAAAGCACGTGCTTTACAGCTTCAACCCAGCCCCCAGATGTAGCAATTTCCCTAGGGCCCAATTGCAAAACAAGCTGCTCTGGCCCTTGGCAGCCCTGCTCCCTTGTCACAAGATTCCGGACTTCTAGTGGGCTTTTAAAGAAAGTTTTGGAAAAAAAAGTTTGTTTGCACAGGCAGTGCACAGAGCTCTTGCAGTTGGGGTTTGGTTTTGTGTGTTTTTTTTTGTTTTTTTTTTTTTCCTTTTAGTGTTACACCTCTTTGGAAGTGGTTTTATATGATCCCATACTGAAACATTTTGAATAATCTTTTCTGCAGACTAAAGCTGGTATGATTTCACCTTTAAATGGACAAATACCTCACAATTCAAACACAGCAATCAGTGCCACTCAACCAATAGCTAAAAAAGCCCCAAAACTTTTACCATAATCAGGCAGTTTAATCCATTGGAGTTTTAACTCTACAATATTTGAAACATAAGAAAAATATTTCAGACGCCCAATACAGCATTGCTGCTCTGGCATCACCTCCAGGTCCCAAACTGAAAGGTTTTGCTCATGTTGTAAACTAATTTGACTTCTATCAAGTATAAAAGAAAGCAGCTAATCATAGCTAATCATGTCAAAATATGCTCTTTTTGATGAAAAGAAGATATTTTAGAAGATGAAAATTAAATAACATTCACAACCCTTCCTGCAGGTACAGGGTGAGGCATGATATTCCATGCCAGAATGGACTTTGCAGATATGTACATGTTCTAATGTCAGGATGCAAACTCCATTTTGAATAAAGGGCTAGTTTGGCCCTACCATTGTTTTTGCTTAAACTAGAAATTACTAAGGTCTATTTGGGCAAGAAACAAAGTTAAACTATTCTTACAATTAAAATACAGAAATCAGACCATGAAAAATCTACTTATTAATTCATTAAACACTGAAAAATATACATTGTCTGCTTTCTAGAGTGATCTTTACTAAGTAAAATCTTCAGGCAATCAGGTTAGCATAGATTAAACTGCTACCAGGATCACAGAACACCTCAGCTGAAATCTTACTCAGCAATACTGGAGAAATGAATGAGCCAAACCTTGAGAACAGCTCAGCCTCTGCTAGAGGAGAAACAGTTAATGCTCCTCAGTGCCATGGCTCAGCAGAGCTGCTTCACAGCCAGGAACTACTTTGTCCAGGCTCAGTTAATCCACAGCTGCTGTGCCTGCTGGAGGTGAGTGCCAGCAGCAGCACAGGTGCTCGCTCCCTGCTCAGGCCCATCTGGGGCAGAGCCAAGGGCAGGGAGCAGAGGAAGAGACAAAAGTAGAAAGAACCTGACATGGGCAGTGACCCAGCTGGAGCCCTGTGCAGAGGATAAGCTCAGCTCTAGTTGTGGCTGTTTTCCAGTTCAGGCTACCTGGACTCGGGCAGTACAGACCTGCTGTCCCCAGTCACGACTGCAGCGCTTGGGGCATGGGGGAGAACCCTGAACTACACCACTGCCTGTTACTGAAATTTAATAGGGGCAAAAAAACATCCAGTGGAAGGTTCTCAAGCTTTAGATGAGGCACCTGCCCCTCCTTGCCTATCTGGAAGTCAGATATCCTGGTGTTTTTCAGCTGGTAAGACAGAACACTGGAGTTCACATTGCCAAAGTTTTTCTGGTAACCCAATTGCTGATGGTGTTTTTATAGTCCTTTTGATACAATGGGATGTAATGGGATGTTACTAGGAACATCTCAAATCCAAAAGATACTTGTTATTTGGATCTTTACGACTTCAATTATATCCTGTCAAAAGGTAGGCTTTTATACAATGAAGACCATACATTTCACATAAAATACCATTTTATTCCTAGCGTTTGGGTTTTGTTTTTTTTTTTCACCTCTGGAAAGATCCTTATTTCATGTCCTTAAGACAGCACTTCAGTAAGAAAAAGGGTAGCTGGCTATCTTCCATTTTCTCAAGATGGAAATATGTTTGATCTTGTATGAAGAGCATCCCTATCGCTTCGTGAGGTGAAATGATGGATTATTGAAGACACCACTATGAATGACTTCACCAGAAGACACACCAGAATTACTTCATTCTGAGCCTCAGGCAGTCCAGAGGGATCATATCACTGACAAGACCAATAATCTGATCAGAGGAGCTACAGGAGTTCCTCCTAGCCAAAGCAGAATGAACAGAGGCAGTGCTGTGCTCAGCGTGCTCCTCAGGGCTACAGCTGATCAAACGTGACACAACATGAAGCACACCCACATTTCAGTTCCTCTCAGGATTCATTTTGGGGGTTGTGCAGACTGACTCTCACTCTGCAGAGGTCCCACAGCTGACTCAAAATAGGCAAATGCTGTAATAGTAGCACACCAATTTCTGTATTTTGGAACCCCTGTGATCCCAAATGTTTTGTGGCAGTCCTAAAATGAATAAAAATCAGATTCAACCCATTTACGAGTTTTTAAGAGCAACTGAAGAGCACTGTCTTCTCTCTCTGGCCCTACCAGAGGATAAAGCCCGAGAACTCAATTAGCAAGAATAGAAAGCACAAAACCAACAGGTAACCCAACAAAACAATTGAAAGCTTTTATTGTGATACCTTGAATAGATACAATATAGTGAAACAACAAATGATGTACAGTATTGCAAGGACAAAACAGCAACACAGCCATGTCACCTGTAAAAGAAAGCGTTTTAAAGAGTTTAAGAAACAATGAGGCACAACTCAACTGCCACTTATGACTCATGCTTTAGACCTTAAACCACTTGTAACAGTCCTTTTAAAAGAAACCTCTGAAGCATCTGTTCCTTTTCCAGTAAATGTTTATATTGCTGGTTGGCTTAACATGAGTCTCAGTGAAGTCCAATAAAGCGTCTGAGAAGTTTAACAATAATTTGACAGCTTCTTCCTCTCATGGCCAATATCCAAGGCTGGAGATGACTGAAGTTTGGTCTGTGAGTCTGGAGGTCACTGCTGCTGCAATCTGGCTGCTGAGATGAGCGGGCAGGAGGAGCCCTGCCAGCGGCATTTGGAGGGAAGCGCACGGCCACCAACCCTGGCACCTTGGAACTCTTGCACTGCTCCAGCAGCGGGAAATACCGATGGCCTTTGGCTACGGGTGCAGTGGGGACTCGGTCAGAACCTCTGAGGCCAGTTTTTAACTCAAAGGCATCTCATAACCCACATGACCCCCAAGGACTGCAAGCACACAGGCACAACACCCACACTGGTCATTGTGCTGGGCCTTGCTACTGGGACATAATGATGGAGCTGTAACAATCTTCCTTCACAGTTTGCCATTGTACAGCTTACAACCAACAAGAGAAATTCGTATCCTGGCCCTTTTAACTGGCAGATGAAATTAAGATTACCAGGCCACTAAAAGCACACAGCAGGAGTGGTTAGGCTGAGTGGTCAGCAATCCCTCACCAAATTCTGCAGCTGATTTCACAGCAAGTTTGCAACGTGACAATTTTTATACATGGCAGCATTGCCTTCTAGTAATCAAAAAGGTACTTAAAGTAACCAGCCAAAGAATCCTAGGGTTTGGAGGCAGACTCAGTCCTGGAAAACCATTGTTATAACCATTATTTTGGACCTAGACAGAGAATGTGTGGTCAGATTACTAAAGTCACACCAAATTAAGATTAATTACTTTAGGACAGGCGTGGCTTTAGAGGTTCAGTGGAAAAAAACCAAAACTTTCAATACATGTACATTTTTGCTAGCAAATTCCTATGCATCCCAATGAACATTTCTTCTAAGCCAGCTCATAGTCAGTTCATTTGGTCCAAGAAAGAGCCAGCAAGAAACAAAGGTTCACAAAAGCTTTTTGTTACAATTCATAAAAAACAAAATACAAAATAAATGTTAAGACCAAAAATAACCAGTACAAGTAACAAAAGTGCTCAAGTTGGAGGGGAAGTAAACTTGCCCAGAGCAAACACATACAAACTTTAAATATAATCTTTAATATATTACAAAAATTGGTTAGAGGGAAAATGCTTTAGTAAATTTTTTTTTCAAGTAAGTTTATTTTTCTTTCAAATGACTGCTGGAGGGTTCAGTGACCAGACTGACCTCTTCACATCATCCAGCAGTCATTGCTATCTGGATTCAACTTTCACCAAAACCAATAAGAATTCTCTATATCTTTAGGAGGGGAGAAAATAATCATTGATGCTGCCAAAGAACATGGGAAGAAAATTGACATACTCCCTCAAATTAGTGAGCCTCAAGAATTGTTACATGGCAGCAGAAAATAGTGATTCTGTACTAGTTCTACTCTTTACTCCTAAGCATCCACTCCTAATAAAAGACCAAAAAGAATATTGCTTTGTTTGGTTCTCTTAAAAGCCATAAACATCACATATAGGTCATTAACTCTTTATGCCAGTAGTCTGAAGCTCTATGTGCTAAGCACTTGAAGTCCCAACCTTTGGCATCAAAGTTAATTAAGGTTTTGGTGAAAATGTCCAGTTTGAAATATAAATAATGCACTGAAGAAAGAGGTTGAATTTTTAAGAATAAGACTGTGTTACAGACAGCATTAGCTTACTAACAAGAGCTAGCCAAACTCCCAATTTTGGAGAGAAAAATCTTTAATACTTTACATATTTTCTTTAATTTCAACTCTCTCTGGAAAAGCAGCCATTACTTTTGCCTTCAGTCCAGTGTACTGCCTCAGCAAGTCTGTAGCTGGGAAATAAGAAAAGCCCAAAGATACACAAACCTCACACAAGCTGTTCACAAGTATCAACATTGCAACAGGACTTAGAAGCCAACACAAACTTTTTGCTGATAGAAGTTTTAGCGCCTTCCTCGTTGGCAACATACACTGCAATGGTGGAAAACAAAATCCCAAGAATTCAGGTCAAAAAGAGCACAAGACAGGCAACACCCAAGCCCCTCTTGCATCAATGACATTGTTACAAATGAGACCTGATGTGAACACAAAGTAGCAACAAATAAGCTACAAAATCCAGGTTGAACATAACTGTACCACCTCAGGCCTCTGGACTAAAACCCAACAGCTTGATCTACTTCTCTAATTCTTACATTTTTAATTCATGGGTATCAATCATGACAACACCTGGCAGGCAGTTTAGCCAGCCTGCATCACAGAGAATGTGTACACCTGGGAGAATGCTCTTCTCACTCCCCACAAAAACACTGGAAAGCTGGTTTTAAAGATTTGTATTGCCCCTACCCATTGGCATAATTTTTCATGTCTGACAATTTCTAAAGTGCAGCAGAGTTCAGAAAGCCTATGAGAGATTCCCAAAAACAGAACAGCAGCAGCAGCACCTGTGAATTATTTCACAGGTGCCATATTAGAATTGTTATTGAGAGAAAGGGATTTAGTATTGCAAGGCTTCTGTATTGTTCAGTTATAGGACTTACGTAGTGTTAAAGGGTTTTTTTTTGCCAGTTTGTCCTCAAACATTAAAAGGATTAACATACAAAAAGTCTGTAGAGACTGTTTAATTTGAAAATTAAGTTAGCAAATTTTTGTAGAGCATTTCTTTCACAGTTGCTCAGTTTGCATACACAGATACCAACAGTTCATATTGTGCATATACTTTCCAGAAGTTTCTCTCATTAACTGATTCCATTAAAGAAACAGTATGAGAACAAAAGAGAAGGTGAGTTTCATATAAATTTTTATTATAAAAAGATACTTGGGGATGATTTAGCCAGCAAACCAGGAAAGCTTTTCCCCACCCCCCAATTCAATTTTAAAAACTATCTTGCTATTTTATGAAAAAACAAGTCAAACTTCCCTTCCCTCTTATTACTCCTCCTTTTCCTACAGGTACTATATTAATTTTCATGTCATAGGCTCTGGCCATTTCTCACAAAAATAAATATTTTTGTTCAAATGTAGCAGAAGCAGAAGACTTCAAGAAGTTTCCTTGACAACAACCTCTTTGTCCAGTGCATTAGGACTATACATGTAAATGGAACCAGCCATAAAAATTTACTGATGCACAAGTCCCTGTTACTGGCAAAGGTACAGTACCAAAACTTTGTTTTTTTCCTAATATACCAACTAATTTTCTTTTTCAAAATAGAAGATGCATATATTTTTCTGTCTTTTTAATCTTGCAAGCTAGAGTTTTATAAATTTTTTTATCCAGAAAACTCCTTAGGGAATATGTTGGTCTTAAAGGAACATATTCTATAGCATTATTGATTTTAAATCCTTCTATGTTATTTCATTAAGATAGCAAACCTCTGGCATAACCTTTCCTAACAACTTGAGACCTGCTAACTTCAGTCAGTGCAATTGAAGTATTTTTTTGAAGTGAGCACTGTACCTTTAACCAATTCACCTACAAGATGTACATAGGTTGTGGTACACTCAAATTGAAAAAAGAAATTAATAACTACAATACTGCATCCTCTTCACTGCCAAACACATCAGAAAATGCTACATATAAAAAAGCACCCCATCCCATACATTCTTTCAGACTGCTCAGGTACAGAACTTCTACAGGACTGGAGTGTAGGTGTTTAGGCAAGAAGCATGCACAGCAGAAGTAGCATTAAAGGCATAGGTCAGAGAGATGCTAACCAGTAAAATCTGTTTTCAATTAGTGAACTGTTTCTCTAGTCTGAGAGAGTTTAGAAAAAGGTCATCCAAAATGTTCCAAAACAACTGTTCACACAATAATACACGTACAAAAAGAGGGAACTTACACAAGGAGAAAAGGCAAACATGGCCTGAAATAGCCACTTACACTACACTACTCATTTGTGAGGTTTCAGAGTTCAGTGATATTCTCAGGGCCACTCTAGCCAAGCTCTTCCTTTACTTTGCAATAGTCTTTGTAAAGCCTGTTCCACAGAATATAGTCCAAACAGAAGGAAAAGGTTGTGGTTCACTCCCAGCCATTGTCTTTTATCATGTGGGCAAGTTCAATGATAAATTTTCCTTCTTTGTATTTCTGACTGCTCTCAAAAGCATGTTCCTGGAAAGGGGAAAAAATCAAGACAACACTGAATTAAGCTCAGGAAATGAAGTATTTTAAACTTCAGGCTTACATTAAAAATACAAACCAGGAG
The DNA here is from genome assembly GCA_013389925.1 of Aegithalos caudatus. Lineage (NCBI taxonomy): Eukaryota > Metazoa > Chordata > Aves > Passeriformes > Aegithalidae > Aegithalos > Aegithalos caudatus. The sequence continues at coordinate 16,128 of WEIU01010623.1, read as the reverse complement.
CCATTACACTTAACAACCCATATTGGTTACACTGGGTAAGGGGAGGAGGGAAAAAGAGGTTGAAAAGCATTGAGAAGGAAACAGAAGCAAACTTCTCCTAAGTGGAATCAGCAGATCTGCTGCACAGATCTTGCTGTAGAACTGTCCATGTTCTCTATCTGCTTGGGGAATTTTAATGCTTTTTAAAGTGAAGGTTAAGAAATGGCATGTTATATGTGTTATTTATTTATTCCTAGAGGTAATGAAAAGAGGGAATGCAAACCTCTTCAAAAGCTCTCCTCTATATTCATTCACAGGGAATGCATTAGGAAAACTTCTAAGATCTGAAGCTACACTGAATCAGTGATAATCCTACCCAGAATATGGCATTTTCAAAACATCCAAGCTGCAATACAGCTGCCAAGTGCACAGGTAAATTGTCATACAATAGAATCAAGTGCACATTATTTGGAAACAGTGTAATATGCTCAGTAACATTTATTGTAATTAATATTTTTGCTGTATAACCAACTTTTGCACTCCAAGACACTACAGACTCACTTTGACAATTTCTCCCACCTGGTTTAGTGCATGTGTGCTTGGCAGTCTTGCAAAGAGATTACCAAACACAGAAATATTAGATAGCTGTAATAGTACCTATAGTTCATGCTTGATTTGCTGTCCAGAATAAAGTTATTGTCTGCTATAGCATTTCTGCAGATGCAAGGAAGCAAGACTACATTAGAGCCTGATGCACACAAAAGCACCAGAGCTAACTCACCTAAACTATCAGCAAAAGTACTACTCAAACATCTGTGCTTCAACTTACAAACGTTGATTGAGGATTTAAGTATATTACTTACATATTTCCATCCAAGAGTGGTTTTACAGTTTTCACAATAGATATCTGCTACAGCATGTAAACCTGTCAGAAGAACTCTCTCCTCTGCTGGACCACAGCCCACATTTACCCTGCAAAAAAGGGAGAAACTGTTAACAGATGAGTGTGTTTCTTTTCTTACTGCTCCCTACCTTTCCTCCTGCAGAAAAAAGATAGTTTAAAAAATGCCTAACTCATTCAATGCTGCAGAAGTAACTTCCTCAGTTACACTGAACAGGACAGGAAGAAAAAAAGGGTCTTGTTTTTTGTTTTAAGTGGCTTTAGTGTCACTGTTGGTGATATCTACTTATTCCCAGCAACAAAGAGAAGCTAAGTAGTTAAATTCGCAGAGAACAGAACACTACACAGTAACTGGACACTTCTACAGTTTCAGGCTTTACTTCAAAAACAATCTGAGACCTCTCTAATGGAAGTCTGTACCAGTGAATCAGCACCAACAGCTGAATTTAGAACCAGCTCCAAAATAGCAGCAAGAAAAAAGCCTCATAAATATTTCTTTGCTACAGATCAGCAGACAAAGTTCTGATGAACGAACAGCAATTTCAAAACAAAACATCCCATGAAGTACTGCATCAAGCCAGTTTTCCCACCAATGAGTCTATGCAGAAAACACGAGGCAAGACTAAACCAAGTTTTTGGACAGTTTTGAACAAGAGCAAAGTTTTGCCATTTTTTGCTATTGCAGTACCAGAATTCTTCCTATTAGAATTACAGCAGAAATCCCAAGTCACCACTGAACAACTACATATTAAAAGAATTTCAAGGATCTGCAATCAAATCCTTTGCAGTTACAGTTCCATTATCCTGGTCAAAAATAGACCAGGACACTCAACTGTATCTCTTTTTCAAAATGCTACAACACAAAAAAATGCTGAAAAATAAAGACAAAAATGCAATCCTGCATATTAAAAACTCAAAATACACCCATTAACAAATGCAAAGAGTCTCCTATCAAAGGAAGGACGTGCCTAAGATTGCAAATATTAGGCTTGATAAGATCACAGAGACCTTTTGCCTCTAGCACATTGCAATATTCAAGGTCATTTAAGATGTACCAGGTTTACTGAAACATTAACCTGTAAATGCATCCAACTGTCAGACTGGGAAATTCTTTAGACCACAGCAGAGATGTCTAAAGAAAATCTACAGTCACTCAGTACCTTGTGACTTCTGGAGTATCTCAAAGTGGCAGCTCCTGCTCAAGACAGCTACCATTACATACACAAAAGGAATTTCACATTAACACACCCCTAATCTTTCAGCTCTTAGCAGAATTAAAATGTAAGATAAACTCATATATGTGCACAGGAATGCTTCAGAATCAGCCCAGTAGCTCTTTAATAACTACTGCTGGTGAATAAAGCCAGCATTAAAAAGAACAGGGCAAAGTACAGCTACATTAATTCCTAGTGTCTTCCCTTTAGGAAGCACGAAGTTACACTCTGCAGGTGGTGTGCAGAACCATAACCACATACTTACACAGAATTGAAGAGGTAGGCTCGTCCCTGGCTTCCCTGGAAGGACTGCATTAAAAAACAAAAAGAAATTGCACATGTTAAAAGACACAAGCCCTACCAAACAGAAACATAGTTCCAGAAGGGTATGTAAGTTAACATACAATGATAATACAGATATAAACTATTTTGGATTAATTACTTTATAGCAGTTCTTTATAGGAAAGTCTGGTCAGGCAATTTTTCACCTACATTAGATTTTTAACAATTGTTTTATTTTACTTTGTCAAGTGCTATTGGTCAAAATTCAACATCCATAAAATAAGCAAAACATAGGTTTTTTTTTCTACCCCCTCTGCAAGATATCAATTCTCATTCCCCTAGACATCCCTCATGCTAATTGAAATAATCTGCTTTTAACTCAAGGGGAATTACTCCCATCTCCTCTGTCTTCCCCTGCTGCAGCCAAAAGATGATATATTTCAATTTCATTGCATCATTTGATACAAGAGCAGTGAAATTCTGGACCAAGCATAAAACCACCATACTGTACTCAGGAAATGCATCTGATGAGTTTATAATTCATAGATAAGCTCAGCTTCATTTTAGTAAGACAACTGTTACCATCAAATGCCTGACCACAGGCGTATGCTTTTGAATCTCTCACATTCCTGACAAATTATGGACAAATGATGACTGTTAGCCTTTCCTGGCTGGATCTAAATTACTGTTTTAGTTCAAAGCAGCAGCACAGTTTTGAATTAAAACCCCTAATCAGCCACATTTACTGGGGGCTGGTTTGGCTTGTGGAGCAGTCTCGGTGCCTGGGAACTACACCCTTGATCCTTCCGAACCAACTAAAGCAGCAGCTCTTCTCCCAGGCACTCAGCAATGTTCATGCAGACACAGACCCAAACCTGTGCTCAGGATGTGAGCTGTGCACATCCTGGGAGAATTTGTGAGCAGACCAGAGCCAGCCACAGGTAAAACATTCCAAACCTGTGTCAGACACATCACTGCTTTCATTGCTTCCTCCTGCACTGAATTACTTGATAATTTAGATACAGCCATTATTTCCCATCCAAACAGGATCACACTGGAACTAAGTTTTTCTTTTTTCTCTCTTCCATACTGAATTCCATTAAAAAAAAATAAATTGTAAACTGTTTTAATTTTTTTCTTCCAGCTTTTCCATTCTCTAACCTACTTTGAAAGAAAATTAACTACTTTATCCACAATGCAGAGAAAGTACAATTGTTTTTAAGAATCCCTGTGGTTCTAGTGTTGAACATCACAGACCAACTTTTCAGAAGCCTGCATTAGATAAACATGGAAGATTTTTGGAAGGAAAATATCAACCTAAATACTTCTGCATGGTTTTGGTAACATCAGGCATGAAACCATAGTCAGAAGGTCCTTTCTGCAATGGAGTCCTCTTCTGACATGTATTTAGTTATATCATTACAAGCAGTTTGACACTTAAATAGGTATTCTGCCAGTCTACCAACTAGCAACACAACAGCAGTAACTGTTGTCTTATAATTACTTAGAACAATTTGCAAAAAAACCACCCCACCTTGTGAAAAGAAAAGGCATGTAAGTTAACCCTTTTTGATCAACACTAACCAGATTATATACTGCAATAAAGAATGCTTAAAGAAATCCCCTGACTCTGGACTACTCTAGGTAGCAATAGTGGCAGAGAAGTTACATACAGCCCTTATGCATTTGTAAAACCTTTAATATAAGATGAGAAATTCTACTGAACAGTTTCTAGCACTAATAGTTTATTATTTTAGCAGTCATTCAAAAGAAGTTTTGAGAGAACATATTACTGTTCTCCACAAATACTTGAAGGAGGGTTGTAGCAAGGTGGGGTCAGTCTCCTCTCCCTCCAAACAAGCAACAACCCAGAAGGAATGGCCTTGGGTTGCACCAGGGGAGGTTTAGGCTGGATACCAGGAACCATTTCTTCACCAAAAGGGTTGTCAAGCATTGGAACAAGCTACCCAGGGCAGTGCTGGAGTCACTATAGACACAGATGTGGCACCTGGGGACATGGTTTAGTGGTTGGACTTGATTACCTTAAAGGTCTTTTCCAACCTCAGTGATTCTGAGGAAGATCTACCTTTAGCAAAGACAAAAGCAAAAGTACTGTCTCCACCAGCCAGAACTACAAGTCTTATTTTTCACCAGGCAAGGAAAACCAGATAGGCTGTGCAGGACAGTGAAAGCTGAAACTTCAGGTGGGACTGACCCTGAAAAGGGGAGACTTGGTTGAGGACAGAGTCTGAACAGTTCTGCCAGAAAGTAATTTATCCTTACAGCTACCTTTAAAACAAATAAAAACCCCACCACTCCATCTCTCCTGAGATATTTACACACACATCACCAAACTGGCAGAGTGGTGCAGATCTACACTCTGCAGTTCCTACAGAATAAAATAACCAGGACTCTAGACTAGAGCCAGTAAGAAACAGAATGTTTACTGCAGGTTAAAACAAAGATTCTTCAGGTATATACTATTAAAAGCTGCCCATTAACAAATGAGTAACTAGCCTGGATAAACAACACGTTAATTTAGAGAAAACTACAGACATGCAACTCCAAAATTTAAGAGAAGGTCAAGGAAACACTTCAGAAATTCTCCTAAACATTAAGAAGTAAACACAAAACTAGAACTTCCTTGTTTCACATACCTGAAATTATTAAAAAGAACTTCCAAAGCCATGATGACCATGATATTTGGTTAAGCTACTATAAAAATTTTTAAAATTAAAAAAGTTGCAGCCATTTCCTTTTGTTTTAAAAACTCCATGTTGTGAATTAGAATTCACAAATCCTTTTTCAAGCGGCACCAAGAAATACTCTCTATTAATCATGTGCTAGTTTCTCTATTTATATGTAATTACACATGCCAATCACATACAAATTAATGTGGTGGACTGGGGATTTTTTTTTCTGGTCCTACATAATAATTTTTAAACTACTTATATGCCATACCTGAAGCTCCCCAGCAGGCTGGGGAAGAAAAAAAGACTCCAGGAAAAAAACAAGAGTCAGGAGATCTTCTGAACAATCTTATGCAATTATTTCTGCCAAGTTTATGTTTAGTCTTGACTTAGTATCACCTAATAAAAGCTCTCCTTTGACCCTGAATTTTTTAAAATTGAGCAGAGGGCAGTAACAGGATGCCAGGAATAGCACAAAAAGCAGCTATTTCCCTCTCTTGTTTCATAAGCTGAAAAAAAATTCAAGCCAAATGAAATACAGACCACTGGTTGGAAAGCACTGCTTTAGTTGTTTTTCTTTTCCTAATATATTTTTAAAGATGACTTGACTTTTCTTGCACCCTTTGCTTTGTTGCCCTAGATATACTGCACTCTCCTAGGCTTATTTTCCCCTGAGAAATGGCCATTACCTGCTAATTTTTAGGATTATCAAGGTAGAGTGGAGAGAGAATGACAGTGTTTTCCTTTGACAGTGACTTTAGAAAGTCTGTTCACAAAAATCTCACTGTGAAAAGCTCCTCCATTCCAGTTGCTTCCCATTCCCAGAGTATGACTGATTCATTTGATACCATCTTTTCTTACCTACACTCATGTTCAGAGGCTATGGATTGTATTTACATGCCACAGAACACTTGTTGCCTTTCCCAGCTGCAAAGAGCAAGTTCCTCCATGTTTACATCACTCAGATAACTCAACAGGAACCTGTAGCAACTTGTGTAACTGCATTCTGGAACACAGAACGTGGGTCCAGGCAACTCAGGCTTCCCTTTAAAACCAGTGCCCAACCACATCATCCCTGTTTCACTGAGCATTGAATGGTCTGCAACCCAGCCATGCAGAGCTCTTACACACTGACTGGAATAGAAGCACTGCAAAGATATCCATTTTTAAATTCCATGCCTTTTAACTTTTATTATCCATCTCCTGTCAGCACATGGCAGTTTCTTATTCACGTGAACAGCTGAGATTTCTTACCCCCAAAACTGTATTCAAACACCAAAGAAAGGTACACATCTGTCACAGATGCATTCTCTTAATGGTGTGAGAAAGATTTATTATCAGAGTTCTACTTTCTCATGCATCCTACTACTAGAAATGAAAAGAGGACAACTCAGTTTGGTGCTTGAGCTGCTTGCTAAGCTTGTAACTTGGCTATAAGCAGAATATTTTGCATAACCAGAAAAAAAAAGTACTGAATATTTGTTTTTACCAGCACAAGGTTTCTCACACTTTGCACTGTATAATTCAGTTACACTGATATGAATTTTAAGGGACTAACAGGTCGAACACCTTGTGTGTCAGAAAATGAAAGAAAGTACTTTAAATAGCAGTGTCAAGGACTAACAGGCACAACTGTTCAAACCAGTCTCCAGACAAACCACTCTTCAATAGAATAAACATCACCTATGCAAACACAAACTTTAACTTTGCAACATTTGTTCAGCACTCCCAAGATCACGAGCACTATGCATAAATCAAAACTAAAGCAGAACATTCTATTCAAACTGAGTCTTAAATATGTCTTACCCAGTAGAGAGGAATTAGAAGAGAGTGGCAAGTGTGACCAACTCTCATCAATAATGACTCACAGCAAGCAGGATTTTTACTTAGAAGCTGGGCAATTTATCAGTTCCACTAATATCTGCAGTTGAACTTTAAACTTGCTATAAGGCTGGGTTTTTTTACAGTCCTCAATTAATAATACTGTATTGATTTATGAGTTAACTTATTCCTTAGAAAATCTGTATCTTTGACCAGCTGCCCATTTATACAGAGGGATGTATGAGATCTATCATATTTTCTTGCTTCAGCACAGCTGAAGGTATCCAGAATGTCTAACAGTATCAGCAATGTCTAACTGTGCTTACAAACTACAGTAAAGTCACCTGCAAGATTAGTTTGGAACTAGGATGTTTTCAAGTCATCTGACAGACCTCTGTCACTGATACATTGTGGAGTGAGGCAGCTCTGTACCTGCTCCACTTGCACACACATGCAGAATTAGGAATGCTCTATGCTTGTAAATTAAACCCACCCTTACCTCTTACACCAGGATTAGCTGTTTTACTCAGGAGGAAAGGAAATATCAGTCAAGCAGAACATGTATTTACTGCCCTAAGGCACAGCTGAAGGCATGGCTGGGGGAAGGGATGCTACTGAAAAGCTTATGCCATCAATTATTCCCCAGAGATGGGATTAGATTGCATGGCTAGAGATCATGCTCTACAGCAAATATCCAGGGAAATTGCCATCTTAGCATGCTTTGGGGGCAAGGCAGGCATGATTCTGAGCAAGTCACAGGGGCATTACCAGTGTCAGCAAGCTACTCAAAACACAGAAATAAAATATTAAAGAAGGAAAATGAAAAAAGTCCATAGGTTTTTATTCAGTTTAATTTTCTTGAGTTTCTGTTCATTTGCTGAAGTTCCCTTTACAAGCTAAGACAGATCAAGCTGAATCAGTTCTCTGCACAAATAAGCAACTCAGGGAAATACAGAAAATTGTATTTGTTAGGGGCAGCATTCTTAAAGTAAACCAGAAATACAAGTGCTCTGATGTGTGAAATTATCTCCTCAACAAGATGCATCAGAGACTGTAAGGATATCCTCTCACTTCCAGACTTAAAACATAAATTCAGAAAACTGAATTCAACATAAGGTACAGACAAAAAAATTTATCAGGGGAAAAACCCCCACATTTGTTCCAGCTGGTGTTTCCCTCACATCCAACTCCTTGATAATGCAGACCAGCAGAGATGCTGCTGCTCAGCTGCTTCCTAGGCAACTTCTAGAGGACTCCATGATAAATATTAATTCCTTTAAAAGTTCATTTTCATTCAATTATATACTGAATTTGATTAAGCAAGTCATAAAGTTCAATATGTAAAGAATAACCTTAAAAAATTCTACCCCAAAAACTGCATGCCTGCAAACCTGGCAAATGATATTTCCCCAAAGTAAAGACTTTGTCAGGCAGGACAAGTTATCTTGACCTATGCAGCTTCTTGAATGGATTTCAGAAATAATTATGTCAAAATACACAGAGTAGAACACTTCCCTTGCACTTTCCAACTCCTTTAAGCCTTCAAATCTATTCTTGGATGTTTTCCAAAGATTGCTTCTCTTTCAAAAACTAGATTCTTCCCCCAGAAGAAAAAAAATGTACCCAAAAAGCTAGAAGCCTCTTGGAAAAAATAATTATCACCAGAATATTTATGAAATTGGTGAGGGAATGAAAACAGCCTTCAAGAATACATAAAACAGGCCCATCTATTTTTCCAAATACTCATTATATCATAAGCAAAGGAGGACTACAAATTGAACCATGCTAAGCACAGCATATTTACTTAAAGACAATAAACCCTTTAAAAATTCCTCTTGATCTCATCAGTTAAATAGTAGAGGACAAAACCACAGATTGCTAAGCAAGGCTAAAAATGTTTTAGCATCTATTTAGGCTTTAGCCTCTTCCTTCTCATCAATAATAGAAGAGCAATCATACTGAATGCCTTGGAGAACTAAATTTAAACACTAAGATCATTCTTTCACCCACAAGGTGCAAGGATTTCCCAGTGCAGTCAGTAACAGTTACATATATATATGTATATATCTTTATGCAGAACTCATTCTTGAAAATATTGACACATCTAGTCTTGTTTGTGACTTCACATGACTTTTTTTCCCCTCTGGCCAGATATGCTTGGCAATGAATGGTACAGAAGAAAGTGACAGTATTTATACAGACATCTATACAAATAATCCAAGTTCTCTCCATTCCCAGAATCAAGGCACACTGTAAGATGTTTCAACAGTCTTTCAAGCAGGTCAGCCTTAAGCAACAAGATGTTATCCTTTGCAGTATATCCAATAGGTTCCAGGATTCTATTAAGTGTTTGTGTATTTCTGTAATTTGTTGGATTGTACCTGAATTTCTGAAAAATTATTGGAATTTAGTTGGTACAAGCCACTCTCAAGTACTTTGGAACTTATGCTGTTCAAGGAAGATTTGTCTCCTATAAAATTAACTGCTCTTAATAATCACTGCACATTTCCTACTATTACATAACAAATTAAAAGAAAGGTCTTTCAGTGAGGCCTCCCATAAAACTTACTCCAGAATTGCTCCAAGAGCAGCAAATATATAACATTTTATTTAGGCCACATAAGCAGCAACCTCCCCTGTACTTCAAGGAGTTTTGTAGAAGTTCTTAAAATTAAATCACATTTGGATTTTTAAAAATTATTACCATATACTGCTTGGTCACTTTCTATGTGTTGTTTGAATATCTTAAATGTACAAAGTGCCTCCTATGGTATCAATTTAAAATCCACTAGGTGCTTCCTGTGACATCAGCTCCTTGCCTTACTCATCATGAGGATCCATGGTTGTTTGCTCAGTGTACTTTTCTTCTGTGCCTACAGTCATGGTAGTGTATGATTCTAAAAATATTTGCCTCTTTAAAGAAATTTTAAAGAGCCATAGGTTCTTCACCATCTTGTGAACATACCCCAGTGTAGTGATGATTGATTTATTCCTTCTCATGGCATTTAAAAAAATACTTTAACATCCTGACAGACTCTGAAGTCCTCAAAGAATGAGGAAAATCCAGCACTCACAGACCTTTTAGCAACACAAATCAGTCACGTCTAAGATGCACCTGACACCACCTCAAACTTACACTTCAATCAAAAGTCACCTACAGTTTATTAGTTCCCTGTATCCTTCAAATCAATGGTTACCCCAAGACAACCTTGGAGTTATAAATTATCAGGCAACTGTTCATAGATGTGTGCAGCTGTCCAGACTAACATTTGTCATTATCTCTACGGCCAATGACCTCCCAGTTTGGGG
>WEIU01010620.1:214483-275878 GCA_013389925.1 Aegithalos caudatus | reverse complement strand
GTGTCTGTGGCAGGTTTCACTTCTTGCGGTTGCTGCTGCTGGCTCGTCTCATCCTGCGCTCAGGTACTTCTGCAATTGCAGCTTCAGGGACTTGCGTAAGTAAAATAAAAGACTTCCCCGCAGGGAGGTACTGAGGTGTGCGCATCCCTCCGGCACGGTACAGCGGCCTGTGGAAAAACTGTGCTGAAGAACTGTGTGATGTCCTTTGCTCCGTCTGATTGCTTTCTCTTGTGGCGTTCTTTAAAATGCTCTCTTCTGATGGGTAGATTTTCAATTCTTTATTATCCCACTGGTGACTCCTCAGAACAAGAAAGACAAGGAGCTCCTGGAGAGGGTCCAGCAGAGGCCACAGAGGTGATGAGGGGTCTGGAGCATCTCTCTTATGAGGAGAGACTGCGAGAGCCGGGCCTGTTTAATGTGGAGAAGACTGAGAGGGAATCTCATTAATGCACATTAATATCTCAAAGGTGGGTGCCAAGAGGATGGTGCCAGACTCGTTTCAGTGGTGCCCATGGGCAGGATGAGGAGCAATGGCTATAAAACAGAAGTTGCACCTCAGCATGAGGGAGAACTTTACAGAGATGGGAGAGCACTAGAGCAGCTGCCTGGGGAGCTCGTGGATTTTCCCTCTGGAGACTTTCCAAAGCCACCTGGATGCGTTCCCGTGTCACCTGCTGCAGGTGACCATGCCTTGGCAGGGAAAGGTTTGGATGGGATGATCTCTAGAGGTCCCTTCCAGCCCAAACAATTCTGTGATTCTGTGAAACAGTTCATTAATCAATCAACCAAGATGTTCTTAGAGCCTTGCATTCCCTATTAAGTTTTATTGAACACGCAGTCATGGAGCAGTTAAGTCCATCAAGAGGAAATTTATGAAGCAAAACCCTTAATGGAAAGACTCATTTGTCTCAGGCATGTGCTGCTGAGCTGCATTAAGGGGCTATACTTAGTGGCCTTAAAAATAAGCAGTGGGTTTATATTATGTAATCAGCTTGTGTTGACAAACAGCTATTGGAAAACTTGAAGTAGTCCTTGAACTTGTCATCAGTCTTGCTCCCAGCTTTCCAGTAAAGAAACAGCCCCAGGGCTGATGCCCTCAACGAGCTGGGTCTCAGCTGCTGCCTCTGGAAGGATAAGGGCCTGTAGTGAAATGCAGTATGGCAGTAGCAGTGATTAGAACAAAATTCAAGATTGGTTTTTTTTCAAATTTTATTTTACTATTAGCACTGCCCTTATCACTCGGTTGCTGCTTACTTTTCCAGATCATTTGTGATGGATTGAACATTATAGAAATTGGAGCAGATTATTTGGGAAATACTGCTGATGTTGTTTCTTTCATGTGTGAACTGTCTACTTGCTTGAATTTAAAAAAAAAGTTTCAGTGCAATTTTTCATTTTATTTTTTTGGAAGTTTGAGAGACTGTCTCAAAAGTTTTCCCAGAAATTATAGTTACTGTGCAAATATATTTATAAAATTTATTCTGCTATAAGTCAGTTTTGAAAAGTAATGGGAATTGGACTGCATCAAATGGTTTATAGTACATTGTTGTAGAGCCCTTTCAAAAAAACTTCATCAGACTGGGAGTCACTTTTACAAAACACATGGTGACTTCCACCAAATAAATGCATTTATCCTGGTGTTCATGGGTTCTGCACTTCATAATTTTTACTGGGTTTTTATGCTCTATGACTGAATCATGATGTAGGTCCATGAATCTTCCTTATCCCTGCTTTTAAAAGCTGGGATCATTTACCACTATCTAGTCCTGAGGTACTTTAGCAAATTTAGATTAATAGCTACTGGGTTTAGTAATTCATTTCTTTCATCCCTGATTTCCTTTAAAACACTTGAATAAATACTCTAGAGTTTGAGTTTTTTAACTCATGAAACTTGTGCAGCTGGATGAAGTCTCTGAATGCAAAGCTTGGTCTCCACACAAAACCTTTTGGGTCTATTTTGTCTGAAGAAACCTGAAGCTCCAGAACTTGTGATCTGGAGATGTGGGAAGGTCAATGTGATCTGTATTACAGCATATTAAGGACACAGAAAAAAGCATGAAAAGTTGTAGTTAGAGAATTCATGCACTAGTCTTTCTCTTTCCCCTTACATCTTCTAAATCTGCACTGATTAGAACTACAGATACAAGCTGGTCTTCTGCTACACTGAGTAAATTCTTTTTTAAAACAGACTATTTTTATTTCTTGGCATTAGTACAGTCTGTACATAAGTCCTCTGTCTCCAAACATACATGACCAGCACTACCACAATCATTGTGTATGTTGTTTTAATAGTCATTGTTCACCACATGTGGAGTTCTTTAATTATTCTCCTAGTCTGCAATTATTCACCATTCATTTACACAATCATTCACCTAGAGAAAAAAAAACCTAAAAAGCTTGTACATATCTGGTAGTTAGTGCTTTCTGTTCTGCTGCTTTCTAAGATCTGCAAAGTCAGTTTTAACCTTATTAATGACTGATGCAGGAACATTTTTCATGGTAGCATTGCTATGTACTGATGACTCATGTGCCTCCTCTAATTCAGATTTATGCTTCTGAAACTCCATGATTCCTATTCAGTGTTTCAGTGAAAGGATCTTGTCATGATCTCGTTCAACAGAAAGTTAATTATGTTAACATTTCATTCTCATATTGTCACTCACAACAAGCCATGAAGCGAGCTGATCACAAGTACATCATTATCTCTGCTTTTATAGAATGGAAAATTAGTACAGAAAATGAGTCACAAATTTGCTTTAGAGGTGAATCTCAGAACTGAATGTTGAACAGCTTTGTTGGGCCCACCAATCCTGCAGCATTGTTGAAGCTCGGCTCTACAGAAATGTTTAGTTTTTGTTTGCCAGCAGTCTTGAGGTACCTTACCTTAATCAACTTTTAAAGGAAAAAAATCAATGGAAAATATTGTGATAGAACTGAAGTGATTCTGGTTATTTTCTCAACAGTTAGAATTGAAACATTTGTGTTTGCTCAGCTGAGAGAAGATGCAGGTATTTATTTACTGGAGCTTTATGCATTTTTTTTCTGGGCAATGTTTGCCTTGAGCACGCCGGGGCTTTCCATCTTGTGTTAAGCCAAGCTCTGTAGTGGGTGTGCATGAAAGAGCCTGGTACTCATCACAGCACTTTCATCTGCTGCTGAGTGTTCCAGAGCCACAAGGGACAGGAATGTTGTTGCTGTAAAGGTGTACAAAGATTCCACTTAGGAAAATGGGGTCACACTCCATACAATGCTTATGTCCCAACTTTTGTGTGTTGATCAGTATTTTAAATATAAAGTCACTGTTCTTCCCTCATTGCCTCATTTTCCTGGAACTCTTCTGCAAAATGTTTACTGAGAGTTATATTTCAGTATCCATGAGTAAGCTCGATTTGAATGGCAAATAATTTCCATTCATGAATAGGGTATGTGCTAAAATAATTATTTCATAGTGTAGAGGCAGAGACACATGCTGCCCTCTTCATCCTGGAATAGTTAGAATATTTTATGGATACTGAGGTGACCTCCAGCATCTGCACAATTTTATGCTTTCCAGAGAGAATCCTCAAAACTCAAGGCAAGTTGTGTAGATATTGATTATTTCAAGATGAAGTGATGTTGAGTGAGTATTGTTCCATCAAGCTTTATTTATTCTGCCATGTAGGTAAGATATCATCTTTCTCTTTTGTTTCCCTCTGGTTCAGCATGGCCAGTGCTCTCCAGGAAACACCTTCACTCCAAGCCTCTCAGTCAGAGGATGTTGATGCTAAGCTGTCCTTCCTACCTGAAAGACTGAGAAAGAAGCTGCTTCCTTTTCAGGAAAAGGGCATCATATTTGCACTTCAGAGAAGTGGCAGGTAAAATTGTTGTATTCAGCTTACTGTATCACATGTAAAAGCAATTACTTTATGTAAACATTAGTTATTTTTTATAAAGGTTGTTTAATACCAGCAGTCTTAGGTGAGTTGTGTTACAGAAATCTTTCACAAACTGTAAGGTAACATGGTTTAAAATGAGTTGTGGGGTTGTTTTTTTCCACAGAGGATGAAGAAAAGTTTAATAATGCATTATGCAAAAGAGAATCATAGTATCAGAGTTCTCGTGTGAAAGGAGGTTGATATCAGTAGGAGAATCATTTTTGTTATGTTAATAGAGATTTCCTAAAATAAGTTAATTCACCTTTGATTTTTTAGTTCTTAATGGCATGATGGAGCTGTTGAGGGAATGATCCCCATGCATGTGTGTGCTTTTCTGTTTTAACTTTGCTACAGTTCTGGAGTGTAATCAGGCTGTTCTGGAGCTCACTGAGCTGCAGCAGCAGAGCAGGAGAAGCCCTGCAGAGTTCTCAGTTAGCCAGTGCAGCAGCTGATGGAGCAGGCATTCAGCAATTAAGTACCTGGTAAATCAAAAAAACACGGTTTATGCAGCAGAGGCTGGAGATATTTTGTTGAGTAAGAGCCTGTTACTGAGTTACAGGGTCAAAAAGGAGAGAGAAATGCTATTTCCACGTTTATGAATTTTAGGAAATGTGGGCAATTGCAGCCTAAAGCTGAGAAACTACTGTATGCTGTTGTTTTGGAAAGGAATGATGTTGGGGAGGTCTGGCACAAATGGAATTACTGTAGCCTGTGTGGGAAAGATGGATGAAATTAGTTCCTGATTATTTCAGCATCTTGCTGAGAAGGAGAGGCTTGGGGCCTAAGGGGGTTGCTTGCTAATGTTTGTGATCATTTTCAGGGGAAAAGAAATGTGCATCTTTTCCTCTAAACGTGAAAAATTGGAAAGGAAATATTTATCAGCAGTTCTTGGAATTATATGGAACTTTAAATCAATTAAAATCTCTAAATTTTTTTCACTTTGTTTCTGTTCCTTTGCCCAAAACACTTTAGCACTGCTGTCTCAGGGAATGAACAAAGCATCTGTTTTATGCTGCCTGTTTCAGTGGCAGAACAGGAGGATGAGTCCAGCCCTTCACATGAAAGGCTGAGATTTGATATGCTTTATGCTGAATTGGCATTAACTGCTCTGTGAGCACCAGCCAGATCAGGCACTTTCTTGCTGCACAGCCTGAGAATGAGGGATATTGGGAGAACAGACTTTGGGAGAATAGACAGCAAAGCCTGTGTTAGAGTTGAATTTAATAAATCCAAAGCCCTTGGCTGCCATAGAACATGTATTTGAGGTGTATATACAAACAGTGAAATAACAGAAGCCATTAAAATTAAAGAAACTGCACATTTAATTAGTATAGGCTAATAGATGTATTTGAAAATGGCATAATCTTTTGCAGGCTCCATTGTATAATGTAGAGGTTCCTTGGGAAGCAGCTTAACTGTAGGACTGGATAAATTTTTATCAGATGTTTCTTTCTTCATTTTGTTTGCCTGCAGTAAGCATTCAGAAATGTTTGAAATACCTAGTGTAATGACTCTCTGTCAAGGAGGGCATTTTATTTTTTTCATTAGGGTTATGGATTTATGTTAGGTTTTTTCTTTAAGTCTTTTACTAATGAGTTTTGCATAACCCAGCACTAATGGTTTTCATGTGGCATGTATATGAAAAAATGTTCAACGTGATTGCAAGAAATCTCATTGCTTGGCACAGCAAATTCTGTGTGTAAGCTGGGTCACATTGAGGAATTGTGTTCACACTCTCAGCCAGCTCCTATCTAAAGTAAAATGTGTTAAGTCAAACTTTCCCAAGGAGTATTTTTTAAATCTGTCCCTTGCTCATGCAGATCTATTTCTCTTCCTCTCCCAAAACAAAGAACAAGAGCCTCTGGTGCCTGTAGCTGAGTTTTCTTATTAGCTTGTCAGCCCTTGCCTCACACAAGTTTTGTGTACTCCATAATGATTTAAGCCTTTTTTCAGTGTTCCCAGTGGTATATTTTCTGTGGAAGTGTCTTCTAATTTTAAAAAATATATAAGCATAGGACTTGAAGTGAGCAATATGTGCATCTCTGCTCATCTTTCTTCTTCCCCCAGGCTATGCACTCCCTTCACAGGCATCACTTAATCCATGCTTTGCAGTATTGGTAGGGAACTGGTGTAGAACAAGGGTTGGTTGGAGAGATCCAATTAATATCATCTTAGATTAGACAAGCACCCAGCAGGAAAAGGGACTTATTATTAGAACAAGCTCTTATTTTTTGCATGGAAGGGACTGGGAGTGAGCTATTAATTCCCTTGTCTGTTCCCAAAGCATAAAATAAATATGCTGTTGTGGTTTGTACTTTTGATTCATTGATAAATGAATCAAAGGCTTTTCCAGTAGGTGCTCCAAAGGCATTACCTCATCTAACAGAGACTGCCTAACACTTTTCTAGGAAATGACAATTCTAGAGCCAAGAAGACTGTGTGCTTCAACATGAGCTAACATACCTTTTATCTCACAAACATGCCTTAAAGGTAAATAACTGACTGGCTGCTTATTCCTTACTAGGGAGTATTCTTCAGAGATGCACTTTGGAATGGCTGCCTAGGGATGGATACAATCTGTAGTCTTTATTTGCAGCCTCAAACATTGACCTGCAGAAAAGCTGGATGCACACACCTTACATCCAAGATGTCTTTCTTTTTCTTGGTTTTCGTGGTTTTCTTTTCAGTGAAGGTGTAAGTTACTTTTAAAAACAGCAATAATATGTATTTATTTATTTATTTGTACGTGCTCTTAAATAAAACCCAACCAACTCATCCCTTCCAGGAATGTGGCCTGTTAGCAATAGGCTTAGGAATACTGAGGGTTCTTGGGGTCAGATGTGTGTGTGCTGTTGGGAGGTGGAAGTGCAGGTGCTCTCTGCTGCTTCTTAGTCATGTTTGGGCAGATGTGAGCAAATCCTCATTTCCTAAGAACTCAGGGTAGAACTGAGGGACCAGTGAAGAGGTGGCAGTGTGGAAGTTTGGGTAAAATATCCAAGATCCAGAGATACATGGGCAAGTGACTAGATAGTGTTGGTAAGGATTGTATTCAATCTCATTTGGGCTCACATCTCTTTGAATATTACTGATTTTTACTGCTGCTGTTCACTACTGTCATACTTGGAAAGTCACAATTCTTTTCACCATGTATTTATTCTTGTTTTATATCCTCTCCTTACAAAAGTGTGTGATGTCTCTCTAGTAATACAAACAATTCACTCACCAGAATGCAGTGTAAAAGAGGCATGCTGTTGTTTGAAATTTAGCTCTCATGCTACTGGATATCACTAAATGCTTTATCAAGTTTTGTAATAAAAGCTGTCAGCATGTGATTTGCAAGCATCATTATTTAGCATTGTTTGTCTTGTGGATGGTATCTGTAAAAGATGCCTTCAGACACACAGATGTATTTCTTTCTAGGCATGTTGGCAGAACAATTTGTTTAAGCTGGATGCAAAAGAGGACTTGGAGATATTTACCACCCATGAAACAAGCTTTTCCATTATAATTGTACACTCAACTGTTTTACTGGGGTGGTCTTGTTTCCTCTTTAAGTCTGAGAGGTAATACATTAACTTATATGTTCAGGAAGATGTGACTTTTAAATTCCCATACATGCTGGCCTAATGCTGTTAGACACAGTAAAAAAAGTAAATTACCATGGATGGCAATATCAGGATGTGCAGAATTCACATCTGCCATGAAGAGCTATCAGTTTTCATGCAAGGGCAATTGTTTTGTTAGGCAGTCCCTATCTAGAGTAAGAAACTGTTTTATAGTGTTTAATTTTTTTTTTGATAATGGGCTACAGAGAACCATTATGGCAGTGAAACCATTGGAGAATAGAGTGTGAATGTCAGAGCTCTGTTATAACATTGAGTCAGTTGCCTACACTTTAAAATACTACTTGTTCCCATTGACTGTGTCTGTGATTTCTAGCAAGTTGCACACGAGGAATACATAGTTAGTTAATTCTTTGTTAATTAAAACAGAATTTTAAAATTATCAGTCCAAAAGTTATCAGTCTTTGTAGAAATTAATTCCCCCTCTTCCATCCTCAAAGCAGACCAAAAAACCAAAGGTTCAAATCATAATTTCCTCGAAGTTTATGAACACAGCTGAAAGATTCTTCCCTAGAAAGGCACAGCATGTAGAGTCTGCTGAGGATTTAGCAGTTGGACCACAGAAATGGCAGCTCTTGGGCAGGAAGCAAAGAGAAATGTTTGAAATTCCCAGGCACAGCCCTTTGTAGGGTGAGGAGTTTCTGATGTGTCCTATTTAAATGCTTATGCAAATTTCTACACAAATTTCTTTACCTTTCTAGGCTGTATTATCCATTGAGTAGCATGAAAGGTATAATTTCCCTTTGAGCTGGGTGTCTAAGGGAGTTTTAGATTTTGGAAGCTGATGGAATAAGGGAAAATACATTCAGTCCATGCAGCATGCACATTTCAGTTTGTGCTAGAGCAGTAGGCCCATTTTTTTCTAAAATTATTTTTTCACTTGCACTCTTATTTTTGTCATCATTACTGAATTTGCTTCTCAGGTTTATGCTTCTCTGGGTTTTATGTTGTCTATTAATCTTTCTTTCTCCTTCTGTACGATGCAATTGTTGCTTTCTGTCTTGTATTGCCTTTTTACCAGAGCTTTTGTTTTACTTTTGCTGTTAGCTTTACAATTTTTGATCCATGATTACTGATTGATTTGCTCTTTCAGTGTACTTCTATTCTTCAGTTTCTTATCTTTGATAGAAGCTATGAATAAGAGAATAGATTTATCTTTCAATTCCATTTTGAAGCACTAAGCCTAGTTGCATGTCTATATATCTCTTACTATCTATATGTAATTTTTCTGTCTTTTGTTTGAAAGGTCATAGGTTTCTGCAAGTCGATGTTGTGATTAAATGCAAGACCAACTGCTTTTCCCCATTGTCTATTTTTTTTCCAGAATCAGCTGCATGGTTTAAAGGACCACTTACAAAAATATCTTACAGGCTACTGTTGATTTTTTTTTCCCAGTCACACTGACTTCAATAAAAGCCAAATTACTTAAATTTGCATGTTAGAAAATTACCTTCACATTTTTTTAACCTATCTATGAATATTTCTTTAAATATTTCGGTTTTATTTTAATTTGTACTTGGTGGTTTGCAGCATCAAGTGCCATCAGCAAGCATCTCCATTATTTGCAGAACTTGAGATCAGAGATCAGATTGGAACAGAATGAATTGTAACTTTTTTATTTTATTTCAATCTCTAGTCTCAGTAGTTTGTAGTTTAATAGACTGAAAGAGCTGTTTGAAACAAGGCATAAGTTTCTTGCTAGAGAAACAAATCATCTTTTATTCCAATATATTCAGCAACTCAGATATATAAAATTATCACAATTTTGTGATAAATGTGGGTCCTTAAAGCTGCATTATAACAGGTGAGCAGTTATCTCCAGTCTTAGAGAACAAAGCACAGAAGTAATCTCTGGGGAGCAGGAATGGGATGGCTATTTAGTGAATATAGAGAGGATCAAATAGTTAATAATACATTTCTGCTCTGAGGGTTGAGGAAAGATTTCATTTTTTTAAAGACATTGGTTTGTAATGATTCAGAGTACATCTCACATTTGAGAAGTGCCAAGGAAGAGAGGGATGAATAAATGAAGATGCTAGTTCACAGAATGAGGTTCAGATGCAGGAAGTATGAATGAGAGACTGAGCCAAATTCTGCAGAGCTTTCCTAGCCAGGGGAGCTTGTTTGGAAGTGATGCTGGAGGAACTGGGAAGCAATTCAAATAGAACAAAAAATGCATTGTCAGTAAGTGAATCTAGGATATAATTCAGGAGAGGAACTATGTGGGGTGAAAAAGAGAAAAAGAAGACTTAAGAACAGAAAAAACCCAGTGGTAGAAATGTGAGATTTTACCTGGGTTTAAATGTGGACTTGTAGCAGCAGGAATAGAGAAAAAAATGCAGATTTTAGAAATGTAGGGCACAATTTGTTAGAATGGAAGAGGAGAACCAAGAGAGGTAAAGCCTACAAGTGTAGGTAATAGGTTGTCAGCAGTGAGAGAAGGAGGGGCAAGGGGAAATGAATTGGGAAGGAACACAGCAGGGAAGGTCTGCAGTGTGGGAATCCTTGATGAGAAGTTGGTGTTTAACCACAGCACCCAGGACAGGACAAAGGGGAGGGAGCAGCTCTGAGTGTGAGTGAAGTCACTTCAGTGAGAGTGAAAAGAAGGAAGGTCTTGAACGAGTCTGAGTCATATTCTGACTGACAATGCAAGTTGGAAGGAGAAGAAGAACGAGGGAAAACTGCCCCAGATCACCAGGGAATGCAGAGTTTATTGGGAAGGTAGTGATAAATATTCACATTTCATTGAAAAGCAGCAGACTGCACACTGAGGAAGGCTTCTACTGCTGCTCACAGGTATTTGTCATGCCACTTAACAGCAAGGTTAACATTAGCAGCCTGGATGATGGGTAGCTGAAATTAGTTGAAGTTACTCTGTTTTCTTACATTGAGTCAGCTGCTGAACCCATTTGTCTCTGAAGCCAGTGACTGATAAGATGAGGAGTTTTCACTGTCACTGTTGGGTGTCTTCTTGGCTGGAGCTTTTTCTCACCTAACAGTTGCATTAACATATTGTAAAAACCTATTGATGTGTCTGAGCTCAACCTTCAACTTGACCACTTTGTTATGTGTTATTCCACACATCTTTGCCAAAGCTAAAATACCACAGCATGTGGTCTGAGAGCTTTCAAATACTAAAGAAACATTTCAGGTGTGTTTTTCAGTTACATGTAGAGGAGTGTTGCAGAAAAGCATGAGACAGCACAGCCATTCTCCTCTAACTCCTTTTCAGAATCATTGACATGCAGATGTGGCAATTTAGTGCATCTTATGTTAAATCAGAGGTTAGGGTTTTTTTACTTAGGGATTTTTTAAATACCTAGTGTAGTTCAGGAGCAAGGGTAAGATTTATCTTACATCTTCTGGAGCACTATTTTTGATGTAACACCCTTGATTATTTTTGCAAGGGAGTCAGCTCCCTTTGTTCCAGTTTTAGGACTCTGTGCTGTGATTACTGACACACAAATGTAATGGTTGCTTGCGCAGTTTTATATAAAAATGTTCTAAGTTCAGATTCCTTAAATAACCCTTGGTTAAGATGTTAGTGCTGAAGTGTTGGCTTGTGAGTGGGAGGTAAATTATATGTTGTAGTGTTATATAAAACTGACTCACATGAGTAGGTGAGAATCCCAAGAATATCAGGACACCCACACCAGTGAAAGAAAGGCTCGAGCTTCCTCTGTACAACATGTTCCAAAGCCTGCATTAACAAAAAACAGCTTTAATTTGCTTGAGTAGTAACAAAATTTTTCAGTGTTTTAAAAAATGAAGTGCTACTGCTTTGACTGTTTGCCTTGGAAAATGCATCCAAAAGGGAAGGAGTTTGTTCTGAAAAAGCTACCTGCAGTTCTTAGTGGTTTTTCCTGGATAAATAGCTGCTGAAAATCAATTAAGAAGTTAAATTATCCCTACAAGCAAGCAATAGATGTATTGGATTGCTGGACCCCTCTAGTTTTTAGTCTACCATGTAAGGAAGCACAACTGTCAATAGAGGATATTATTGCAAATATTTCCATAGTTATAAGAAACCTCTAACACCAGATGTTTGACTTGATAGGATCTTTGGTTGTACAGACCTTAATTCCACTGTGTTGTTAATCAATCTTCCTCCAAGAGCAAAGTTCAAAATGGATTCTTTCTCTTTACAAAAATACTTACCTTACTGCAGCAGCCATAATTAATATAAGAAGCTTTAGCTGTATTGTTTGCATGGTTAATAGTGCTGACATTTTGAAAAGGGTGACCCAAATGTAACCCAGACATGCAGAAATAGGAATGATTTTCATTTAAATGTTTGTTCTTCCCTGAAACTCCTTTTACAAAACTGTGTTAGCATTAACCTTCTGATGCAGACTATTTTTGTGTGGCTCTGTGACATATGCCACATGAGCTTAGCCTCAGTTTCCTTCTGTTTCTCCAAGTAACTCATCTACATAAAATTTTAAAGATCTGCTTGTCCTTCTGCTTTGCGAAGCTGATTCCAATCTTCTTGACATCAACACAACCAGGAACTCTTTCTGTGTTTTTTGAGGTTTGAAAAATCTGTCCTTTTAGAGGCAGAGCTTTCAGAGGGCTCTAGCAGGAGTTTTGGGTTTCTTTCTTAGCTCCCTCACCTGTTTTTTTTGTGGTTTTTTTTTTTTTTTTTTGCTTATTTCAGGTTTCTCTCCAAGGTTTGCTGTAGCAAAAATGTGTAAATGCACCTTTGCCTGGTGCTTGATCCCTTTACAAGATACTGAGTACCAAGCCTGTTGTGACAGTGCTCAAAGTCTGGTTCTGGGGCTCTAACTCATCCAGCTCTGGGTGGTCCCTTTAACTGTGGGATTCTCTCCATCCAGAAGAGAGGTGGGGTTTGTCTACAAGCTCAGGTGCTTGCATTTGTTCTCTGCAGTGAACAGCAGCAAGGGTTTGGACCTGTGTGCACCAGACCTTGCTCTCTGCAGGTGTGTTCACTCACCAGGGTACATCGTCCCTCAAAGCTCTTTGTGTTTGCTTGTTAAAAGTAAAATATAGTTTTATTTTCAGGCTAATACACCTCAAAATGCCAGGGCTGTTACAGTCTAGTGGAGGCCCAAACTATGGTTCCCTTCTATGTGTGAAAGATGCTACTGTGTCCCAAGGCCACTGCTAACCCTACACTGCAAAAGGGTTATGAATAGTAGCAAGGTTGTAGCAGCATGTGCAGTGCATCCCAATGAGATTCTACTGCTTTCTGCAAGGGAAAAAAAAAGCAGATTTCCTTGATGAATGGACAGAGATTCAAACACAAGCCACAGGATTCTCTCTGAAGAAGGGGAACATTTAAAGATGAAATGCGAAAGAATCTGAAAGAATTTGCCATTGACTGGTGCTTTTTGCACGGTTGGACTTTGCTGCTGAGAGTAAGTGCAACTGAGACATCTCAAATGATTTTTTTTCCATGCTTTTCTGAAACTTTTGACCATGTGGGCTGAGCTAACAGGATATGGATCTGAGTATCATAGCTCTGATTTATATTCTTGGATAGAGCTATTATTAAGGTGTCATATGAACAGATGGGAGATGAATGATGAAGCTCAGATTGGGTAACTACCAGTTGAGAGGAAATGACTAATTGAACTTCAGAGAACAAGAAGTCTGTCTTCTTGCAGTCAAAATACATGAAACAAAAATACATATTTGTCCCTTCAATGTAGCTGAAGATCTGTTTCTTCTGCTTTTGACAGCATGGAACCTTTATGTCCATGTTGGCAGCTTGTCTGACTGCAATAATATAGAACATACTGAAGTTTGTTTTAAATAGAGGCTGCATATTTTTAAGATTATGTAAAGTATTGCTTTTTAGCAGCTTAGTGCAACTAACTATTAGGTATCTAGTAAGTTCTGTGTGATGTAGGCTGTAAAGATGCAGAAGTTCTTTACACTTCAAATCTAATGGTTGTGATTATAAACTGGAGACATTTCATGATTCTCCTCTCCTCTGTAAGCTGGTTTTCGTTGTCCTAGAATCCAATGAAAAAAATGTGGACTTCTTATCTTTTTAACTACATTAATCTTTATTTTAAATTTCCTTATTTTAAAACTGAAAGATACACAGATGAATGCTTTAAAATGCATTAGGTCATAAAATAAATTCAATATCCTCCATTTCCAGCTTACATTAGTTGTATTAACTTCTACCTGCATCATAAATTCAATGTTGTGTGTCATGTCAAAATTTTATCAAGAGCGAGTGTCAATAATGTTAATTAATTGGCATAAATTAGCAATTTAAAAACTGTAGCACCTCAGGAGTTTGAGTCTGAGCAGTGTGGATCCAAGCAGTGATTCATGTCACTAACTGTATAATCACAGGGGACTTCACACATTCAGATAACTCTAACTGGAGCTTTAAAACCAATTTAGTGCACTTGATTGATCTCAGTCTGTGATGTGTCTGGTCGAATTTGAAGTGCAGGAAAATGGGTGGATTGCAAGTACAGGAAGAAAATCCCAACTACTTATGACAAAGCAATTTCATCACTGGGCAGGAGAAGAGAGTGAATACTTACTAGCAAAATATCACCAGAGATATCCAGCTTTAAGCACAGGAGTGCTTCTGTGGCTCTGTTTCTATTGGGACTGCAGAAATGAGGGAGATAAAACTGTGCTGATCACTTAATGTAACCTCTGTTTGCAGAGTTATTATGGGTAAAGTGATGGCAGCTACTTTGTACTTTCCTTCATTTACCAGCAACAAAATGCTGAGTTTCCATAAATATTTTAAAGTCATGAAGTTTGTTGCTGCTGCATAAGAAGTTTAACTTAAGGACATTTTCAGTGGAAGTTAATGGACATGAAAACAGGAGATACTCTATAGCACCAAAGATTTTATGAGTACTGTCTGAAAATGAGTCCAAAAAGAAAAACAGAACAATTTCTTACTTGTCAGCAGATAAAGTCATCAATGTTTAAGTGGCTACATTTCACTCTAATTAAGAAATTTAGCTTTATGGAAAACATGTTCCTGTGGTTGACATACTTTTAAAGTTGGTGGGGTTTTATTTGCTGTTCAGCTTCTATTTGTCAGAGCCATTTGTAAATCACTCTAAATTTCTTTATTTTTTGCTTGTTGTCCTGAAAGGAAGAAGGAAAGTATAGTAGGAAAGTATAGTGCAATAGGCTCTTACCTCTTCTCACTTTTTCTGTTTGTCTGAACTGGCATAATTAACATTTCACTATTGAGGCAATTCTACTAAAATGTAAGTTGATTTGCTGAGAAATACTGTACTTGTCAGCAGAAGTTGGCAAGGAATACTTTTATTCCTGTCCTCTTTACCACATTTTCTTGCTACCAGATGCAACGTGGTTATTGCTATATTTGTACTTCAGCTCTGATATTCTTACAATAAATAATCTTTATTGTTGAGGAAGGTCTGTGTTTTATTCCTGAGCTGTCTCTGCTCTGTAGCTGTTAGTTGTAGTCTTACTCATTTGCTGCATTTGTGTAAGGAGTACTACTGCAACAGTAGGTTATTGTGCATTCCAGTTGATTTCAGGCTTCAAACTGTTTTTTAAAAACATGATTAATGTACTGAAAGCAGTTGGCCTCAAAGAATCTGCAAAAAAAGAAAGACTTGTTTTGTAAACTTCAGTTCAAGCAATTAACAATGAGTATTGAATGGAAAAAAAAAAATCTTTGAGCAAAAACCAGCATTATTTTTAAATTAGAATTGTGTGTTAGTTGTCTGCAAATAAACGTCTTTGCCCAGCTGCAAATCACAGCCATTAAGGCCCCACAATCATGAGTTGCCACTAAAAATAATTCTTTTCCTGCCTTTTTTTTCCCTTGTAAATCTGAGCAGACTTGGGGGCTTTGTTTTGTTATATTTTCTTGCTTTGTTTTCATTGCTCCATCCCTGACAGCTGGGGGGGAGTTGCAAAGCAATTACAAATAGATAGTTTGTTGCATATAAAAAATGAAGTTGTATAAGAATTAGTTTTGAATTAATTTTTGCCTCGATTGAAAGAAGCTGCAGAAATTAGTAGACACTGGAATTTATCCTGGCAGGCAGAGTGAATTAACAGCAGTATACTGTGGTTCTGGAAATATCAAGTATTTTATCTTCTTTTGGCTAGCTATACTAACTTCAGAGTAGCTACCACTAAAAAAGTAGTTCTGTGTTACTTGAAAAGATTTTTCTGGATCAAAATACAGAATGCTTATATCTTGTTGTGCTAAATTTTGTTAAAGACACTAAAACCCTGAAGATCTTTCCCATTTTTTCATGGAAGGAACACTATATTTGAGTTACACGGTGCAATGGGTACATTTAGAATCCCAGAATGGTTAAAATACCATTAAGAAATTCATGCCAAAGATGGCATTTCATGTTTACAAAATGTAAATATGCTGAACAGAATTTACTGTGTATGACTGGGGACTTGGAATTGTCATTGTCTTTACACAGAGTGGCATTGCCAAGTGACTCCAAAATGGGCAAAAAATCAAATTCATTTTCTAATACTTTAGCTGGTACAATTGGTGGGGGAGAGGGAGTGTCTGCTTCTATTTCAAAACAAATGTGACAGCTCTGGAAAGTACATTTTTAAAATCAATCTGACATATAAATAATCCTTAATCATGAAGCAGCAAAAACATTGCTGTTTCTGAAAGACAGAAGAAAATTGAAGATACACTTCTTGCCTTGGAAGTGTCTCTTATGATTACAATTAATCTATCCCTGGACCTCAGCAGAAATTCAGTTTTGCAATTGCAAGTTCTGCAGTAATGCCAGCAAAATGAATAAATATTTTTAGAATAATTGTTGTACTTATCTTCAGTTCACACCAAATTCACTTTTTGTAGGTGATATCTGGAGGAATGAACCTTTTTTACTTTCATTGGTTCTGTAAATCCAGAATTTAAATTTATAGTAAACAGTTTGTAAATATTGGTTTATGTATTATATTTAGTATTAATTTCTGCTTTTTCCCTCTGTTTTTGTTTCTTATTTAGGTGCATGATTGCTGATGAGGTAAGTGTTCCTGTTCCTTTAACACTGTTTTTTTCTGGTGTTAATGCACTCTGTGCAGATGTGACTTTTTTTGAGAGGTGTGGGCAGAAAGGCTGGTAATGAAAGAATCCTAATTCCTGTGATAGTCAGCAGATATCCTGCAAAAACCTAAGTGAGGGAAAAATTGAAACCTGACATAAGTTTAGCAGAATCCTTGAGAAAACTTAAAAGGTTACTTTTAATTGTAGGTTAAATCTCCTGTACTGTTACATTTTAAAAACACTGACTCAGTTGATTTTTTTAAATGCTTCATAATTGCATGATGAGCTATTTTTAATGCATTATCAGACATTCCTGACCCAAAGAGATTTTTAAGAGATGTAGTTTCCAAAGGTGGATTTTTTAAAGTGCACTAATCAAGTAGTAATAGTAAAATTCATTGTGTACATATTTTTGAAAATATATATAGGAAAATATTTCTAGGGAAATCTGAGTCCAGCATTTCTTCCCACAGATAAAACATTTTTGTAATAATGTTCCTGATGTGTTGTTAGTATAAAATCTTTCTGAAAAAGAGAATTGCTGTAGTCTCAGGATTCTAATTTGGGTTTTCTTGACACACTAGGAGGGAGAGGGAGATGGTTTATTGGGATTTAAGCATCTCCTCCTACTATGAAAATCTCATTACATCTGGAGATAAACTATCCTGGCATAGAATGTAAAGTATCTGGAAGCTGTGGAGAATACAAAAGTATTCAGGGGAAAAGAAAAGGGAAGCTTGGGAAAAATCAAAATATCAGCAGTAGCTATTTTTTTATTAAAACAGTTTATTTTCCTCCTTGAACTAGGAAATGAGCTGTGCATAATTACGTTTGCAATAAAAAGTCCTGGAAGATACATTTATTCCAAAATAAAGATTGTATATTTTGTAATGACAATAGGTGTGGCACTGGAGGAACTATCATGCAGTGGTGTGTATCCTGTGCTTTTTGACCTATCTCTAAATAAGAAAATGTTGGTAAAATTAAATATTAGTATTGTGAGCTTGTATGTAAAAAGAAATTATGGAGGAAAACTCAAGATCAGAGAATTGCTGTACATATCCCTGGCTTGTGTAACTAAGGATTGAAGTAAGATAAAGCCAGTATTTTTGGATAGGTGATCTACAAATATGTTTCCATTTTTTCTCACAGTGGGGTCAGGCAAAATTTTTCCCCCAAAATTTCAGTGTCATCCATTTCCATGCTGGAGAAAGATGGATTTATATCAAAACCCAAGACCATAATATTTTCTCCAGTTTTTCTATTCTCTCACATTCTGTTCCCATGCCTGCTGATCTGTGGGATCTGCATGCAGCCCTGGGTGTGCTGATGCCAAGAGCCCTGCTTTTATTCCATATTCATTTCAGCTGCCTGGATTATCACCAGGGACTGCACAGCCTGAGTTAGGGACACAGCCATGGCAGCAAACTGAAAATGAATGTCATTTTGTTGGGGTTTTTTTCACTTGGATTTGTTTTCAGATAACCTAAGAACTACTTTAGGTGACACAAGGGGAACTTGAAGGAAAATTTTAATGAAAACTTGGCAATTTTGAAGAAAACTGAGTATCACGGGAGCTTTCCTATTATTTTCTTTCTGTAATAGTAGTAAAAATTCATTGTTTTCTTTTGTACTTGGGAAATCTCTTCATTATATCATGACATCAGTCCATTCAGCCTCACTACTGGAGATGTAAGTGGTTGTTTTATGTCTCACTGCTGTGAGTAGTTAGCAACAAATCACTCAAATATCCACTGGACTCCATGAAAAAGCTGCACAGGGCATTTTAAGGTCCATCTCTGCTGGATTTGGGAGCTCTCTCTTGCCATGTGAGCAAGCAGAGGCAATAGCTGCATTCTTTGATGAGATCTTGGGGAGGGGATGTGATATTTTTTAAATAAAATCCTAAAGTTTTAATCTTATCCTCATCTGTTGCCATAATTATTCACCTGTGGGAGTGTTTCCACCCTGTCAATATGAAGCAAATACTTTCCTTTGTTAAATATAAATCTGTTTGTTGAATCTTCCCCTTCTCTGTCCCTCTGAATTCTCACTATCTGGGCTTTCTCATCTGTGTTACAGGCCAAAGAAAAACCATCAGCTCTGTTGAATCAGAGCAGTAGTTTCTTTTTGTTTGATTCACTGGGTCAAACCCAGAGCTCCTTCCCACAGGTGTTTGTTCTTCATTGCCTATGCAATTGAGGACAAAATTGTTGTTATTGTAAGAAGGAATCCTGTATTTTTCTTTCCTTTGCACAGTCTTTTAAAAATGTTTTTGGTAGCCTAACAAGTTAAAGAGTTTGATCTTTTTATTCTCTCCTTTTAAGACCCTGAACTGAAAATCTTTTGAGATGAATGGAAATGCTTCTTCTGACTTTCATATGCTAACCAGATACAACACATATATAAATCCATTTAACTTGAAAAATCTTGTTTCATAAAAGGTGATCTGTAGTAACAGTGATAATTAAATACATGCTATGTAAGTAGCTCTTCCACTGGGTTTCCTTTATTTGGTTGTGTCTTGGCAAATTCTTTTGGGCTCTTCTGAATGGAATACTCTTTCTGAGCAGAGATTTCTGGTTTTAATGTTGTTCTTTTCTTTTCTTTTCCCAGATGGGGCTAGGAAAAACAATCCAAGCAATTGCCATTTCATATTACTATAAAAATGAATGGCCTCTCTTAATTGTAGTGCCTTCCTCTCTGAGATACCCTTGGGTGGATGAGATGGAGAAGTGGATCCCAGAACTCTCTCCAGATGACATTAGCATCATTCAGAACAAAACTGATACTGGGTGAGTGCAGTTTGTTACTCCTCTCTAGGAAGGCTTCCTCACCAGCCCCTGCTCAAGCAGGGCCACCCTCTGGGCTATCAGAATCACCCTCTGGGCTATCAGAATCACCCTCTGGGCTGTCAGCCACCCCTCCCAGTTTTCTGTTATTGTATTACAGTAGTTACTCATTTTCTTACAAGTTGAGGGATCTGCTTTTTGCAAAATAGCAAATGCTTGCTTGCTGGAAATTAGATTACTTCAGTGTGTCTCAAATTGAACATACACAGTTATTTCTCAACTCTGATGAATTCATTAGCTTCTGTAAAACTTTTTTGGAGAAGTTCTGGTGTACATTACAAAATAAGGAAGTAATTACTGTTAGAATTCCATTTAGCATGCTGAGAAAATTTGTAAGTTCGAATAAGTAATCCCTAAATAACTGAAAAGGTCATCATGACCTACGCTTTCTATCTTTAGACTTAATAGCATGAATTCATCAGAGAAGCTATGTCTTGGGTGTTATTGCAATAACTCTCCTATTACCCTGAATTGCAAGGGTGCTTTTTGTCTACTTTACTGTAAATCATTTGGTTGATTTTTTTATGGTAATGTTTAGATGTTGTTCTAAAACTTTGGTGTAAGGGACTGATCTTCATGTTTTCTGGGAATATCACAAAATGATTTGACTGCAAAGATGTGTTGCTTGGAATCTTCCTGGTAACCACAAAAATCCAACTGAAAATGCATTTTGAAAGCTTCATCAAAGGATAATTCCTATGGATAGTCAAAATTTAAGTTCCTGAAAAGGTATTTATGTAAAAGGCATTCAGTGCTTATAGTGCTGGATGCAGAAAGGGGAAATGTGGACTGGGGAAAATGATGAGAAAATTAAACTGCAAATGAAATTCTGTTCTTTAGATTTTTTTTTTTCAAGGAGTAGACCTTAGCTATTATTACTTCCTTTTATTCAAAAACAAAGGAAGATGAAAACTTGGGTTTCTGCTCATTTAACTCCCAGGAGGCTTCCTAGTGGTTGTTGAACTAATTAATATTTTAAAATTAAAAAGTGCTTCATGCATTTGTAAGAAAATGCAAAAATACAGCTGCCAAACTTGGTTTAGCATTTTGTTAAATTCTGCTTCCATATGTTAAGCTTTGATTTCTCTCAGTTTAATACTTTTCTTCAAAACTTCAGGAACTAAGTTTACTGCTTGAGTGTTAACTTCTTGATTAAAACAGATTAAAATCAATTTAGGCATCAGTTTAGGTTTATAATTCCTGGCCAAATTTGAAAATGGAAGTTCCTTGAATAAATTGGTTTCTCTAAAATAAGTAGGTTTATTTGTAATTTTTTAATGCACCTTTCAGAAAGAGTAAAGGAAATTTGTGTTCTCCTGGTGACAGCCAGAGCCTGCAGTGCCCATAGTGCCAGGTGCTCAAAGCACTGCACCTTCCATATCCAGGGGCATTAATGTGGAGCTGCATTTCCTTACTTCCTCTTAAATCCTTAAGGGAATCTCAGCTTGCCTGGTCTCTTCATCTCTTTTGCTAAAGAGCAAACAGAAATGATGCCAGCAGAGAGTGGTGTCTGACAGATGGGCAGGCCAGCTATGACCCTCACCCTTGGGTGTCCAACAGCTTTGATTCCTGTGCTGTTCCTAAAGGGCCACAGTGCTCCCTAGTGCTCCATGAATCAATTCATGCCTTGGACCTGGAAACATCTTGAAATTTGTTATTCAAAGTTCATTTTCAATTAAAGACTAATTTTTCATCTTGTGCCATATTGACTTCCTCCTTCCAGGTTTTTGTGGGTTTTTTTCCTTGTACTGTTTGAACAAAAAAGCTGGATAACAGCTCTGACAGGAATGGTTTTTCCAGGTGGTGAGGTTCAGGCCAGCCTGTGCTGTCACAGTGCCCAAATACTGAGGGACAGGCTGCTAAATCCTCTCAGGCTGCTGCTGAGGGGACTCTTTGTACCCAGAGCAGTAGAAAGCTTGCACAGAGACATTAGTACTTCAGGAGTTTGGGTGCTAATAAAGATCTTGGCTTGTGTGTAATTTTTTATCCACAAAGTGGATTTTTCCAATGGGATGCCCCTGTAAAGGAGCACAGGGTGAAGCAATGCATCCAGATAAATGAAATTTCTTTGAAATGCGATGTGTGTTTTCTGCAAATGGTTATGAAATGTGTGTGGTTGATAAGTGTGAGATGTTTTAAACACCAAAAGCTGTTGTTGTTAGCCTGACAGCCCACGTGTCAATCAACCCAAAAGGAGACATACATACCTTCTGAGATTAGTTTTTCATAATCTCTCTGCTATATTAGTTGTCCTACAATAAAAATTTCCTAAGAGAACTTGTGGATTTTCTCTTTCAGGGGAATATCAACGAGCAAAGTAACAATTCTGGGGTATGGGCTGTTGACATCTGATGCACAGACTTTGGTAGACACTTTGTACAGGCAGAACTTTAAGGTGGTTGTGATTGATGAGTCACACTATATGAAATCCAGAAATGCCACCCGTAGCAAGATTCTACTGCCAATTGTGCAGAAAGCTCTCAGAGCTGTTCTCCTTACTGGAACTCCTGCTCTAGGAAGACCTGAAGAGGTATTTGATATGTTGTGCTTTGTTTTGGTTTTGTTTTTGAGGATGGTATCAGCAATAAATGAACAGTTTTGTTGAATATATACAGTAACATGTATTATGACATCAAAAGGTGCACTAGCTGCCTTAAGGAGGACAAGTATAAGAAACTAAACAAATACCTTTTTATTGGAGTTGATTTACAAACTTGTTTCAAGCTTCTGCAGAGGTTACTTGAGACACTGTTTCTTGTAAGGAATTAATCTTGCATGTTAGAGAATGATTGTTGGGTGAAATAGAAAATAAAGAGCCTAAGAGAGAAGTGCTTGTTTCTCCTGGGTAGGGGAATCTTTGGTAGACAAGATCTCGTATTAAATCTTCTACTTCATCATCTGACAAAGGCAGTCCTAAGTTTATCACTGTCTTTTGAATATTTCTTCTGTTCACTTAAGTGGAACAAGATACAGGCTGTGCTTGTTGCACATCCAGAATGACAAATTTTCCTTTGAAGGAAAGTCAGCCTATGGAATTAGAGAGGAGCAGAGAGGTAACAAAAACCCTCTTGGGTTTCAGGTTTTATACTGAACCCAAGACAACTGCCTTTATTTGTCAAATGTAGGGGGAAAATGGAATATAAGAGCTGATTTGTATTCAGGGAACTTAAAAGATTTATATAAATAGTATTTTGTGCTTCAGAATTCCTCACTGTGTAGACCCTTTATGAATTTAGTTTGTTCAAAAAGGTGATAACTTGAGGAAGATATCCGTGGCATGGAAAAGGGCTTGGTATATCATGGTACTTAGCTAAAAAATTTAATATGAAAACTTATATTTATGGGTGTGGATAATTACTAAAACTTCCCATACAAAGACATTGCAACCAGCCCTGGATGAAGAATTGCAGTTAGAGAGTGTTGTACCTTTATATAGTGCATGGATACTGAGATCAGTATCATTGTTAAAGGCCTTCAGAGGAAATTCCATACAAGCTGTCCTTGACCACAGCTATGGGATCAAAATTCATGACCAAATGGAAAATCATTTGAAATTTTTTTTTTTAGTGATACTGATGTTCTTCAGTGGCTTACAATGCAGAGTATAAAAAGCATCAAATGCCTCTAATCAGTTTTGTGTCATAAGCAGAATCTTTATATAAAGTCATTAAATGTATAGAAAATGATCTCAGAAGCTAGGAAGCTTTGACAGCATAACAGCTTGTAAAGCAGGATTCTTCCTGGTTAAGGTCATCTAAACTGGAATTTATCCCTCCTGCTACTTAGCAGGTAAAAAAAGCTGTGAAATGTTTGGTCTGTGTTGAAATTGTCCGTTTTTTTTTAAAGTAAAACTTAAGAATTGAGTAGGTTTTTCATGTACTTCAGGAAGCAAACCACTCAAGCAATACCTGCACTGAAGCTTTGCAGAAGCACATCTACCTGGCAAATGATGTCAACTCTATTTTCAGGCATAACTTAATCTCATCCATGTTTTCTTGTTCAATATGAATATTTTCCAAGCTGTCAGTGCTGTTACAGTGGTCTGAGCGCTCTGTTCTTTGAGAGCTTCCCACAACTGTCCTCTCTGAAAGCTCCTGTATCCTGTGGAATTTCTTTTGCATGCAGGCCAAGCTGTGTGGTTTTTGTGCAAATATTAAATATCAACTTAGCACAAAGCCCATGTATTGATTATTTCTGATTAGTCTTACATTCACAGGCAAGTTTTAATTTTTCACTGTTGCTGTTTTATTTTTTATGCAGCTCTTCATGCAGATTGAGGCACTGTTTCCAAGAAGGTTTGGAACTTGGAATGAATATGCTAAAAAATACTGTGATGCTCGTGTCAGGTATTAGTGCCCTTGCTTATTTACATTCTTATGAGTATCTTTGATTTTTCTTGTCATGCCAAGAGAGAGAATTAGTGGGTAGTACCTCTACTGCTCTGCCACACCATCTTCTTTGAAACCCAGGGTCATTTCCTCCATCAAAGAGCATTGGGAAAAAGATGACACTGATTAAATTAATTAATTAGCACTGTTAAAGTTTGAAGTCAAGTTGAAGCATTCTGTTAAGTAAAATTATTTATACATTTACTGTTGTTAGTATGAGCTGTGGAGGTTTTACCTTCAGAACTGGAATTTTTGACTCTCAGTCTTAAGCTCATGGTCATGTAATAATTTAGATCTCTCTTTATTATGGGATCCAGGTTTTTTGCTACCTCACCACATTTAGGTGGGAAAAAAAGTCCAGTACTTGTCTCTGTATTTCACAGGCTGAGTGTCTTAGCTAAAAATTTCATATCTACAACTTTGCATGTATTCAGAATAACAGATTTTTGTCAGCTAAATTGGCTAGCATTTAGATTTAATTTTTACAATAATAATTACATGGTTTCATGTTCATAAAACTTGTTTTTCTCCCTCCATCATATGCACTTTATCGGTATTTAACTTCAAATAACATGGAAGATCACTCTCTAATTTTCAGACAGAGAAATGCTATTTTTTCCATGGTGTTTTGACTGAATGCATCTGTAATTTTCACACCACAAGTGTGCGTGGGTACAGCATGGTTAGCTACTCAATCATAGATGATTATCTTATTTTTGGAATACCATAAATGTAATAAAAAAAATCAAGTTCAGGGCTTGGCAAGCATTCAGTGAATAACTTTTTCTTCATGACTTGGCTGGAAGAAAACACCCTGTGGTAATAAACTTGATAGGATTATTTTATGCAGCACTTCCTGTGAAAATATGGGTGGTTTTTCCTTAGGTGTCCATAGACACCTGTTTTAAAGATGAACTCCAGATATTTCTGTGAGGCTTAGCCTGCCATTTCTGTCATATCCCCAGTGCTGAGTCTGGGGGAAGGAGGCCTTTATAAGGACAGACATAAATAGACCAAGGAAGTGATGTGAGCAAAAGATGTTGCTGTCTTCCATCTGTGCCACCAGTGCAGAAGGGACTCCCTCAGCCCCTTTCCCAAATGATGAAATTCAGCTAATTAGAACACTGTTGATAAAGTCAAAAAGGCTTCAAAATCTCTAAATGATTGTGGGGATTTTGTGGCTCTTTGTTTGGTCTTCTAATAAAAATTACATCCTTGTAACACACTCTTCTGGCCCTGGAAGATGCTACCTGGGCTTTTCTCCAAATCTGTCGTGTTCATTATTTCTTTGTCTCCTGACAGAGAAAAGCTGCTGTTCCTGCTGCAACACTTCCTCAAAACCAGCAAAACAAGGAAAGACTAAGGAGAACTGAGTTAATAAATTTCTCTTTTCAGCCTTTAGCTTCTTAAGGTTAAACCTTCTTCCTTCATTTAACCTTGCTCATTAAATATTAATACTTTTGAAGATGATAGCTTAAGCTTTAAATCCTGTCTCTGGCAATAACTAAGAGAGAATTCTTAAGGAGGGAAAGAAAGGAATATTGATGGTGTCGTTGGCTGTTTTCATCATGGCTTTCCTATCTGTAATCTAATAAAGATTATCCTCATGGTGGTATATTCCTCTCATTAGTCCATTGAAACAGGAGTTCCAAAATTAAACCTGAAACTTCTGTTTCCTGTGGTCAGTGGAGTGTGGGAAGCTGGGAATAGACAGAGGATTGTGTGCAGGTGATGGGCAGTGACTCCTGCAGGCAGTGCTGGCTGCTGGGAAGTTGAGACACACTCACATCCAAGCTTTAAAATTAACTAGTACTGAAGATTTCTATTGAATTTGAAAGATCTCATGTTTTCACTCTGTATTGATTTCTCATTTTCAGGTTTTTTGGTAAGAGAAGGCAATGGGATTGTAGAGGAGCTTCAAACTTGGAGGAACTCCATCAACTTTTAAGTGAAATAATGATCAGAAGACTGAAGAATGATGTCCTAACTCAGTTGCCTCCCAAAGTCAGGCAGCGTATTCCATTTGACCTCCCACAAGCTGCAGCAAAGGTAAATTTTCCACTTTTGCTAAAAATACATTTGTTAATAAATGGAAATATGTATGTATGGATATGTATTATATGAAGTTACAAACATTGTGTGAGTATAAAGCAGAGTATCTTTGCTCATGTTTTTAAAATATAACACAAAGAACACTAATACAGCAATTTCTTTTCATCAGTGATAACATTTGTTCTAATTCTAGTTCAGTTTTTTCTGTCTTCCCATAGATTTTGAATCCTGCAGTAACTTTCAGCCAAATTTGAAGGAGTTCTCCAAAATCCCTAAACATTTCACACTTGAAACATACCTGCTGAGGTAGAGTGTGCTTGTTCTCTGTGTCTAACCACTGATCTCTTCTGCCCATTAGAATCTGAATGCCACTTTTGCAGAGTGGGAGAAATTAATGAGGAGTCTGAGTTCAGATGCCACTGAAAGCCACTTTTCCCAAGTCATGAGTCTGATCACACGCATGTATAAGGAAACAGCCATTGCCAAGGTGAGCCTTTCCTTAAGATCCTTACATTCTCCAGCTGTGTTTTTAACCTCATAAAATTGGTTTTATTGGCCAGCACACGAGATGAGGTTGTTTGGTTTGTTTTATAATCGTGATATGGAGAAACACTCCCTTTTTCCCTGTATGTTTATGGAATAGC
The DNA here is from genome assembly GCA_013389925.1 of Aegithalos caudatus. Taxonomy (NCBI): domain Eukaryota; kingdom Metazoa; phylum Chordata; class Aves; order Passeriformes; family Aegithalidae; genus Aegithalos; species Aegithalos caudatus. Next base: position 249,392 of record WEIU01010620.1, on the reverse strand, counting down.
CAGAGCCCCATTACAATGAAAAAAGAAATCTGAAGGCTGCTGCAATGTGTATTGCATTAACTGTTGATCACTGATAAATTTTGTTATTAACTGTCATCATTGCTTTAATAGCTTTTGCAAAAGATACCGAAAATTACATTTGACACGGAAGAATTCTATGAATGCTTAAATAGAGCAATACTTTATGATTATGGTATCATGAACATATCAGATTTATTCTTTCAGTTTTGATATATGGCTTTGTGTTCCATAGTTCTGATTAAATATTAACTTGTCTGTTTGAAATATGTTTGTTTTTCTTAAATATGGATTAAAACACCAGATAATGATGTCTGAATTAAAAGGGGGTTTATCTACATCTTAATCTGGAAGAAGTGCCATGTAATTATTTGATCTTTTGAGGGTAAATGTGGGAGGTTTTCCTGTCTCTGAAGGAATGAGTTAGGTTTCTCAAAGACATCAAGTTGTGATTTAAAAAAAAAAAATCTGAATTATTTGATTTTTAGCAATGTCAGTGTTTAATAAAGTTTTACATGGATAACAAAAGATATGGAAATTTACCTTTTTATGTTACAAGGAATTGAAAGACATGAAAAATAAAAACTGTCTTTTTGAACATGTTGTGTGTCTCACTGATGAAAACACTCTCACTGCAGGCAGGAGCAGTCAAGGACTACATCAAAATGATGCTTGACAATGACAAACTGAAGTTCCTTGTCTTTGCCCATCACCTGAGCATGCTGCAAGCCTGCACTGAGGCAGTGATAGAGAGCAAGGTAAGCCTTAAACATTCACACAAATTCACCTTCACTTACACAAGTGGCTGTCAGCTGTGCTGGAATCCAGCAGAGCTGCACATGAGCACAGGAATGGAAGGATTTTTGTGTGTGTATGGATCAGTGCCACTGGATCTAAAGGGATCATGTGGTTCTGCAGAACTGCTTTGTGTTTAGGGATGATGTAAACACACTTGTATCTGGTATGACTTTATTATTATTGTAAAATCAATGTTGTAGGCAATTGTTTTCCAAATTTTTCCACCAGTATGCTTCTGTCTGTTTTTGAGGGGTTTTAACTGCTCTCTTTATCATCCCACCTGAATGTTTGACTCAAAGCAGTAAAAATGTTTGCAAACAGCTTTCACCTCATTTGGATCATGGACTCCTAACTCTGGTTAGGTAATGGTGGCTAACTGCTATTTTGTATTTTTATTCTTTTTAAAAAAATGTTGTCAGGGTAATTCCAGAGTCTTCTGTGTAATATTCCATCTTAAGACTCCATGTTCCTTCTATTTTCTGCTTTCGCAAACAGGGAATACAAAGTCTACACTTCTCTAGACAGAGACTTGATTTTAAATCAAAGGGCAGAGGGGTGCTGATGTATCCCCAGGACTGGAATAGAGCAGTTCTTTTCCTGCTTTTATTGGGGACAGGGAGGGATTGGGTCTGAAGACAGCCACTGTCATGTAGCCTGTGTTCTGGTGTTCCAGGCTCGCTACATCCGCATCGACGGGAGCGTTCCCTCTGCGGAGAGGATTCACCTCGTCAATCAGTTCCAGAAGGACCCCGAAACTCGGGTTGCTATTTTGAGTATTCAGGCAGCTGGTCAGGTGGGGCACTACAGAAAATATGTGAACTAATCCACTTGGAGAATATAGCTGCTGAAATAATTGGTGACTGAAGTGGTTTACTGAAGGCAATTTATCTTTGTGCAATTTGTCCTTTGTAGACCCTGTGCTCATTTCTTTGCACTAATCATGTTAACTGTTCTAAGCCTCTATTGAATTTACTTGAGCTAAATGATGATAAGAAGCAGTATCTCATTCTTGAATAATTAGAAAAACTCCTTTTCTCTAAAAGCACTAGATTAATAAGAAATAGATGTTGTTCTATAATGAAAAGCAACGTGCAGTCTTTGCACAATATTGAAGTATTTTTGGAATTTGAGGCCCAAGGAGGAATCAGTAAAATAAACCCATCTGCTGTTGAGGACCACCTCAACCACCCTCTTATTTCCATATTAAAATGTCCTGTAAAACCTTTAGCTCGTTAAAGCTAAAGACAATCACATAATCAGTTTTTTGTGCGTGGTATCTTTTTCTTTTAAAGAATTAATCTCCTTACTCTGCTTAGGGTTTAACATTCACTGCTGCCACTCACGTTGTGTTTGCTGAGTTATACTGGGACCCAGGCCACATCCAGCAAGCAGAAGACCGAGCCCACCGCATTGGGCAGTGCAGCTCTGTGAACATTCACTTCCTGATCGCCAAGGGAACCATGGACACGCTCATGTGGGCAATGCTCAACCGCAAGGTGCGTGTGCCCTGGGGCTGGGGAGAGCTCCTGGGACACACAGGGTCTCGTGCAAGGCAGATGGATACAGCTGCAATTGCTGTTTGCTCCCATTTAGTCCTTCCTAGCTTTTTGCTCTTCATTCAAGATGCAAAGATAACGAGTCTTTGCCAAGGGGAACGGGTTGGTTCACATTCACAGGAGATGGTTGTTTTATCTTTCAGCTCTTCATTGCTGCTGTTGTTCAGTTTACAGTTTGAAGGCATTCAGGCATTCTGCTCACTCTTAACAGCTAGAATTTGTTGTGAGCTGTTTTTTTTTAGTAGAATGAATCTTGTGCCTAAACTAAGCTTCCCTTCCGAGAGCCAGAGGCATTCTCAGATAATTCTTTTTCAGTAGATCCAAGATTAGTGTAATCTTTTCTTCTGTTGCCATTTTCCACAAGTAGCACCTAATTGCTGTTAGCAGTTGGAGAATCACAGAATGGTTTAGGTTGGAGGGGTCCTTAAAGCTCATCCTGCCTGGTGCATTGTGAGGCTCCTTAAACATGGCACAGGTGTCTCAATAATTCAATATCAATTTACCTTACAAGTTCTGTCACTAAATAATTCTGCCTGTATTTGTCTCTACGTGCCAAGCAAAACATGTTAAGGCTGTTAGAGATGTACACAGTGAATATATTCTCTTTTATCTTCAATAAATATTGACATTTTGTATACAGCTTCACTGGTTGTAGTGTGCTAAATACAGCACATAACCATTATTGTCTTCCTGCAGGCCAAAGTCACAGGCAGCACCTTGAATGGCAGGAAAGAGAAAATGCAGGCTGAAGAAGGTGATAAGGAAAAATGGGATTTTTTGAGTTTTGCTGAGACCTGGACCCCAAATGAAAGTCTAGAAGATGCCTCAAATGGACTTTTATTTACACATGTAAGACTTGAAACTTTGTTTTTTTCTGTTTTCTTTCATTTTAAAAAAGAATTGTAGTAGTCATTTGCTTCAGCTTTCTGTGCACTTCAGACATTACTAATGGAGAAACACCAAAAAATAGGAAAAATAATGTAAATTCCATTTTAAAACTTAGATGGAGTTGGGAAAAGTGCTCTGTGGGGAATAAATGTCATCAGAAAATGGGTCCTTATGTTATGTTTAGGTGACTGGGCCACCCTCAGAGTCAGGTAAGACCATTCTGTTCAAATGACATCTTTGTTAATTGTGCTGAATTAATTTAATATTTAAAAGAGTGTTTGAAAGCCTTTCCTTGTACTGGGCATCTTCAAAAAAGGCAGACAGCTTACCACTCCTGTGTATCTGTGTTTTGGTAGTGCCATTTCAGAATTTTCTGGAGAATATTGAAAATACCTTTCTGAAATCAGGAGAGCGATCTTGAATTGCTTTTTCTTCTTACAGTTATTGAAGTTACCTTGTGTTAAAGATCCCTTTTGTTTACCAGTTTCTGATGCAGTCATAAGTGGGGCTTAGAGGTCTTTTCCAGCCTAACTGTGATTCCTGTTCCTTTCCTCTTCCCTAGTTTGAAAAGGACAAACAGCATGACATACGTTCCTTCTTCTCCCCCAAATGCTCCACGGAGAAGAAACGCAAAAGATTTTCTGGTGCTGAATTGTTACACAAGGACTCAGAATCTTCTGCAGTCACAAAAGAAGAGGGTGCAGAGAAGAGTGATGAAAACCTGGATTCCACGAGGATAAGTGAGGTGGAGACAATTTGTGATGGAGACAATTGTGGACATGAAGCCAAAAGAGCAAAGAGCTTAAGTGGATGGACCCCACTAAATAAAAATAAAACATCTTTGACTGGAAAAAAGCCTTCTTTGTTTTCAGGAGAAAACAGTGAACTCCATCCTTGTGGCTTAAATACTTCAAGTGAAAGTCCAGCTTTAAATGAAGTTTGGCACTGCAGAGCCTGCACTTACACTAACAATGCTCTGCTGCCTTACTGTGAGATGTGCCACTGCCCCCAGAGCAGGGATGGTGAGTAAGGGGTGCTGCACAGGGAAAAATGCATTGTTCAGTGCAGTTGTGATCATGCTCAGAAAAAACAATTTTTTTTGAACCTATGCCTACACAGAAGTCCAGGAAAATATGAAGAATTGTGTCTTTACATAAATATTCAAGTGATCCTCCTTAGTCTTGCTTTCCCCAAGGATCTTTTACATGAGTCTATCTTGAAACAAGTGAAAAATGCCCATAAAATGTTAACAGGATATAAATTCCATAAGGAAGAATATATCCTCTGTTTTCTTTGCAGCAAATGTCCCTCTCATCTTCCTGGAGATTTAGGGTAATTCTGAATACAATTAAACAGCAAAACTTTTCTTTACCTTTCAAAACTAAGCATTGTGGTGTTGGAGTTTTATTAACTTGAGCATTGTGTATTTGTCATGAGAGACATTATCTGCAAAATATGGCTTTTCTTTCTCCACCAGCTCACAGTAGATTTCTTTTACTGAAATTTATTTAAGCTATCTGGAAAATTAATGAAACATTTTTATAAATATATACCGATATTTGTCATTTCAGTTGCAAAGCCATGGATAAGGTTCTTTTTACCTCCTTTTTTATTTATTTTAGTCTCTGGGCTTGTTCAAATAAGGACAACTTCTGAGTTTCACAGCTATAAATCAATGCCTGGAAAACTATTTTGTGTGTTTATGGTATACAATAACAGTATATAACATAGAATAGCTAACTGCATTGTTTATTACATATATATATTTTGACATTAATTTGGGTACACAGGATTACATAAATTAAAAGCTTTGTTCCATGTGTTTGTTCTCCTACTATTAAAGTTACCTCTAACTTCCTAAGTGGTTGCACCATAACAGTATTAGAGAATGCAATGCCATTTCTTTGTATCTCCTGTCTCAGGTGTGTTATTAGGTACCTGCCAGGTAACACAAATCTTCACTGTGCTTGTTTCTCTGTCTTGAGGTGAGAGGAATGGAGAAGCTCCCAGGAGCCAGACTGAGGAAGGAGTGTCAGAGGAGCCCAGCAGGGATGGAGAGAGAGCAGAGGGCAGTGCTGAAGGCAGAAGAGGAAATCTGGGGGAACTGGGGGCTCAGCAATCTCTTGAAATCAGAGAACAGGAAACTGTTGGCACTGAAAAGGAAGAAAGCGAAAATGAGTGTGGAGAAGGTAAAGCAGGACTCAGAAAGAACAATTCTATCCCATTGTGAAACTGAATTAAATGCCTCTGGCATGAAAAAATGGCTTTTAAATAAAAACCTACCCCTCTGAAACACAGTAGTACAAACACCAGCATGGGACTTGTTCATTTTGGCCTGGGATTTTGTTGAGTTTTGATGCTGGATAAGCCCAGCCTTTCCACACAGCTCGTGGAGCAAAGCAGGGCTGACTGACTTCAGGAGCTGTCAAACCAGCAGCTGGGAATGGGGGTGGTTTTACTGGAACTCAGGACAGACACAGGCAAAACAGATGATGGTTTATTCAGGAAAAACAGAAAAATAAAACACACAAATACTTTAGTAGTTTGTTGCTTGAGCTCTGCACCTTGTTCTGGAATTCAATACATATTTAAATATTATTTTTAATGTCAGAGTAGAATGAATGAATAAAAATCTTTTTTCTGTTGCAGACACATTCCAAATATATGATGGGCTTATGTTTTGTGCAAGCAGGAATACTGATAGAATCCACCTCTATACAAAGGTAAACCTGAAATATGGATGGTTATTGTTGTTTTAAAAATGCAAAGGAAAATGTTGCCCTGTGAAATATTTCTGTTTCTGCTCTCCTTTGTTATGTTTGATGTAAAAGCATTAATATTTTTATATTAACTGAAATGTACAAGAATTTGGTAGTTTATCATTCTAGTTCTTTTTCTCAATGGAATTAAGTAATAATTCCTTCCTTACATAACTTCTAAAAGTACTCTTGGCTTACAAAATTGGGCTAATACAAGAAATCATCTGTTAGAAATGCCAGTGACAGTTGTTTAAAATTCCTTTTTTATTATTACAGTCTTACCACAAAATAACTTGAATAGAATAACATTCAAAATTAACATTAAAAATGTCAGCAAATCCTGACACACTAAATAAATGAAATATTGCCACCACATTTTCAGGAAGCTCAGCATTGGTGCTGTGTGTAAGTCAGTCAGTAACCTCCTGAATAAAGCACATTGTCATTAACCTGCAGTGGTGATTGGGCACAGAAACCAGCAGCAGGGAATTCTCCAGGTCATTATTCAAGGGGAGGTCAGGACTTGCCAATTTGTTCTTTCAAGTGATAGAAAAGTTCAGTGGGAAGATTTCTTCAAATTACTGAGTGAATCAGTGTATCCAGGTGCCAGTGAAGCAGCAGAGATAACTGAGGGCAAGTCTTTGGGATGAGACATTTTTATGAGGCTGATGCAGCTGGGAAAAGTTAAAAAGAGTTAAAAAGTTCTCTTGTATCTGAAAATTTGTTAAATGTACTTACAGTGTGTGCTGCTGCCTAGCTTCTTCACCTGTTCTATTCAGACAAAGATGCATTTGGGGTGGGTTTTGGGCAATTGTCTGGTTTGGGTTTTGCTGGGATTAGAGGTTAATTGTGCCAGGAACTGTACAAAATCTGCTGGATGATGAGACACCAGGGAATTCTGCTTTGACTCCTCTCAAATGCTTGTGAATCATCAATAAGTTCTTGGCCAGATGTATCCACTGGGACAACTTATTCCTTTAAAAATTAAGTGGAAAACTTTCTCAGACATTAAAAAAAATGTATGATAAACAATGTTCAAGAATTCTTATTTTAAATTGTAATGAAGTGACATTCTCCTATCTCCAATCATTCATTTCCCTTAGAATTCAGTCAAGAGGATTGTCATTTCAGTTTAATATAAGACAGTTTGTGTGTCTGAACTATTGGCAAAGAAAAAAATCAGATCTATTAAAAGTTAAAATGTTCAGCCTTGTTACTTTTAGGTGGATTAATATGAATCATCTTTCTTGCATTTCTGCTGTTATCTCTGTGCCTTATTTTTAATTCTGGGAAAATCTGACCTTGAGGGACTGAATTTAGTAGGAAGGGAGGAGAATTCACTTGAACCAGATAACTTTTTCTACGTTGTGCTACATTGCATCTGTAAACAAAACTGTTTGCTTGTCTAGGATGGTGAACCACTGAATCATAATTTCATTCCTTTGGACATACAGCTGGATAACTGGGAAGATTTACCAGAGACTTTCCAGAATAAAAAAAATCGTGCATTGGTAAGAACAAGTTCTACTGGCACAGTAATATAATGCAGGAGAAGATTAGTTACTTTTAAAAAAAATAAATGCAGAAAACTGCCAGGCCTTGGGATATAGGCAGAGTTTCATCAAAGCAATCTTACAGATGTTGATGTGAATATTAATTATGCTGTCTGTTACTCTGGCAAATTATTCACATTGCAGTAGAAGGAATCAACCAGGCATCACTTCATCTCTCATTCACAGGATTAACTAACTAGTTACTAACTTTCATAAGTCAACAAAATACCTTCTTAAAGGTTCTGAATTCAATGGAGCACACTCTAAATAAGAATGTTCTAGATTGTATCAGAGCTGCAGGCCTGAGCAGGCCTCCACTCTCACTCTCTCTTTGGGCTAGTTACACTTTACAAAGCAGTGTCATGCACAGCTCCACAGACATTCAGGTAATTGAGCAATAAAGATCCCATTCATAATGGGGTTTGAGAAGAACAGTGCAAACACAAGTACTCAAGTAGGGAAAGCCAGTTTTAAACTGGATGGGAAATATTACCTGCTTAACTAAAAATCTGATTCTCCAAACAGAAAACCATCATCAAAACAAAACTGATGCTTTCTGTAGGTTCTCCAGCAAGGTTGGAATTTAAATTTGTAATGGGGATACCTGACTGATTCACCAGCTGCTGTGTGAAGCAGCTACTGAGGGGGTTCCACAGATGGGGGTGAGGGTGTGAAGTTACCTTAAAGCACCATCTCTGATTGTAGGAGCTGTTCCAGCCAGTGTAGGATGCAATTAGCAATGTAATTAGCTCTGTGCACAGCCTGTCCTGCTGCTGACTGTTGTGTTCTCTGCCAGATCCTGAGGTTTGTGAAAGAGTGGACTCATCTGACAGCAATGAAACAGAAGATTGTCAGGAAAAGTGGTCAGATATTCTGTAGCCCCATTCATGCTGCAGAGGAGTTGTCTAAAAAGCAGTCAGTGGGCAGCAGCACAAAGAGGTATGTGGGGTTTGGTTTGAATTCCACCTGCTAATTACTGCAGAAATTGATTCCATTTGCTTTGATTTGTGACTTCAGTGGAATGATGTCTGAACTGGACATTCAGTGCCTGTCACACAGTGACTGCCAGAGGCAGCCAGGCATGTTGGTGAATCTGCTGGAAGTGTCTCCTTCCCTGCCCAGCTCTGCCCCATTCAGCAGCTGCTCTGGCTCTGCTGCACTGCATGTTTTAACATCTGGAACTTGCCAGGTGTTTTTAAAGGAAAAACCCTGACCTCAGGGCCACAACAAAAAAGTAAGGTCAAAGCATCGTGCTGTTTTCCCCATCTGGAAGCAGAAATCAATCATTAGTTGCCATCAATGAGATAATGTTTTACTCATAATTGACAGCCAACTCCAACCCTTTCCAGTTCTTGTTTTTTCTTTAAGCAGTTCTGTTCTCTGTGGATAACATTTCTCAAAACTGTGGCTCTCTTTGCTGAGTGTCACTTGAAAAGGTTGTTTTGATCCTTGTTAAAACCTAAATGTGTTTTTGATTCCCTTTCTTTCCCCCTTCTGATGTGGTCTTCCTTGACAGACATTGGTAGCCTCAGTGTTGCCATTGCTCTGCACAGAACACGTCATGCAAACCATCCAAATCCTTCTTATTCCCCTCAATCCCTACTGTTAACTTCCTCAGGACTGTTTTTGGCTGTAGGTAAGAATTAAATAAATAAACAGTTTGTAATTCCAGTAATATAAGAAGTAGAGGGTAATAAGTGTTTGTTAACCTCTTGCCTGATTGTGTCATTCTATAAAGTATAGGAAAAATCTGTGAATGGTGTTGGAAAAACCACCAGGACCTACAGCAGCCTTTTAAGGTTTGGCAGATGATCAGCACAGAGATGTCCTCAGAAGTTGTCTCAGTAGTGGTTTCTGTGAAGCAATTTGAAGTTTTTACCTAAGAGCAGTTGTGTTTTACAGGGTTTCACATGAAAATAAAGCGGGGAGATCAAACATAACTAATGGAGCAAGGAGTCCTCCAGAGCTTGTAAAACACCCTGGATTATCCATTGTCACTGAGACTTCACCTAAATGAAACAAAATGCCTTTCAGGCCTCACTGTCAGGCAGTATCAAATTGCAGTAATTTCTAATTGTTATACACAAACCAAGTTACTGTTCACTGGTTAGAATTCACTTTTAGAAAAGGATATTTAATATGGAAGTACACAAAGCACGTTTTCCCAAACTTTCTTCATTTCTCATCCCGAAAATGAGGACTGTTTGAAGAGAATGTGCTGTACCAGTCTTGGAGGCAGATTGCTGCCTTTGCTGACAGGATTTGTCACTCTCTCAGGTACGTGACCAGGGAGGATGTGGCAGCAGCCTCGCTCTCCAAGGCCAGCAGCAGTGGGGGCAGCGTTCGCCTCATCTCCAAGGAAATGGGGGCTGCTCTGGACAAAGGGGCTTCTCCTGAACCAGCCACAAAGTAGGTTTATTAATGCAGCAGGATGATGAAGTTCTCTTGCCACATTTTTTAATGGTTGAAAAATTATTTGCTATGAGTGTCTGCTTTGCTGAAGTACAGTAGTTAGATAAGAAACTTGCTGTAGTGCTAATGAGCTCTGTTTTATTCTTCTAACAATTTAGATTTCATCTGTTGTCTGCTGACAGAGCTGCTAATTAACTGAGTCTGACTAAAACAAAACAAGAGAATAGTTACGTGATTCAGTTAGAGAAAAGAATGTCAGCTCAGCCCTCCTGTGAGGTCAACATCAAATTGGGGACACAGGATTTGCTCCTATTTTGCCTCAGAATTTAAATAAAAAAGGGAGCAAAGAAGTGAAAATTCCAAAAAGGAATTGCCCTTTTAAAAATTTTTTTTAGACAAGCACTGTGTATCCTACTTTGTTTTGAGTAGAAATTGATAGGCTGCCCTGAAGATGGTAAAGAGAAACCAGGATCTTTCCTTTATTACTTCTGCTGAAGAGGGGGCTGAAACATTTTACTTTTGTATATGTACATGCCTGATGGAAATGACCACGTCTTTATAAATACAGCATTATTTCAGCTAATAATTGAGTGTAGTAAGATGTGCAGAAGAAAAATTTGTCTCGTTATATTACCAAATTTTGCTTAAATGGAAATGTAAACCAAGTAAAGGATTTGCACCATGCAGGTATCAATCTGAGGAAGGTACAATTTCATCTAAAATGATTTTCCAGAACATAAAAGATACCTTATTGAAATACACAGTGCATAAACCCCCCCCAGACTGGGCTGCCGAACACATCGTTTCTCCAGAGCTGTACTGTGTTCTCTGCCCCCAGATTGCTGTCACAAAGTGGCGATGATCCCTCAGCCCCTGCTCCAGGGCAGGCCGAGGGGGGCTCCTCCCTGTGCAGGGGGTACCTGCAGGCCCTGGACAGCCGGGGGACGCCGCTGTGCCTGAGCTGCCAGCGCCCCACGCCTCCGGCCGCGCCCGGCCGCGCCTGGGACTCGCGCTTCTGCTGCCACGCCTGCCACGAGGACTTCTCCATCCGCTCCAGCCAGAGCTACCTGCGCTCCAGGGTGTTCCATGTCGAGCACGGCGTGTGCCAGTGCTGCCTGCACAACGCCCAGGAGCTTTACCTCAGCGTCAGGGATGCGCCCAGGAGCCACAGGAAGCAGCTTCTGGAGAGCTCGTGGATGTCTCACCTTCCCCTCGGGCAGGTGATGGGTCTGGGCTTTCAGCAGTTACAGCTGCTCTGTGTATAGAGGGTTCAAACACGGCCAAAAATGTTCTTACAGAGTGAGGATGGGTGGGTAACCTAGCACCAACAGCAGAACAAGAAAAAAGGAGTCCTTAAAAACAATCAAATGAACTAAATCCCATTGTCTTCTGACACCTTTAAAAGGCACAGGCATCAGAGCTCTGATGCTGTAGGCAGGTGCCTGTACAGCCTGGGCTGGGTGACACATGCCAACCGCTTTGAGTTGTTGCTCGTGCAGCAACTTGGGAGTAACTAAAAAATGCCAAGGCTGGCTTTATCTTGATGAAAACTACAGCTGGCTACTTGCCAGAATTTCCTTGTTCCACAGCAGGACGTCCATGTGGGTGAGGAGTGCCTGACCCCTGCCATGTCCCTTGTGTGCCGCAGCTGAACGAGATGATCCGGAGCCCGGCGGAGGGGCAGTTCTGGCAAGTGGATCACATCCAGCCCGTGTACAGCGGAGGAGGACAGTGCTCCCTGGAGAACCTGCAGACCCTGTGCACAGCCTGCCACAGGGAGGTCAGTATGTGGAGCCAGGAATCCCAGCCCTGGGCTCCTCCTCAGCCTTGCTCCCTCCTGCTGCAGAGCCCCAGTGCTCACAGCCTCTCCCTCCCATACAGCCAAGGTGGAAAGGCAGCATTAAACTATTACAATATGACAATTTCTTCTGGATTTGGGAAAACGTTGCCTCAATAAACATTTGCATTTTATCATGCTGTCTACTGCAAAAACAAACTGGAGTTTAACTGTGGGCTAATGCTTTCTGCTGGATGTGTTGCCAAGTATCAATACTGAACCAACCTGTCTCTCTCTTTTGCAGAGAACTGCAAAACAGGCCAAGGAAAGAAGCCAGCTGAAGAAAAGGTCCTTAGGCACAAAGTATGGCTGTGATATTACCAAATTTTTGGTGAAGAAATAAAATGCCCAATACATTCATGTACACTGTAACTGTAAAACCAATAGTTGGTGTTTTCCTCTTGCACTGATTTAACAAATTGCTGTATCATGCTGTTGGTATAAAGAAAATAAGGAATTAAACCAAAGAAATCATCTGTAACATCCAAAATACTTGATCATCATGGTTTTATATAGCCCTGGTTTAAAGCTGATCTCTGTGTGTAACTTTAATGCCATTTTGAAGCATTATGGTTTCCTCTTGGCAGGGTAGTTAGGGCTGCAAGAATTTAAGGAAGTTCTGTTGAAAATGCTGGTGGTATTACAGGGTTCAATTCTATTGAGAACTTCATGGACCTAGAAGATGTCTTAGTTTTTAATTCTTTATGTTGTTGATATACCAAAAGAATAAAATACAGCAATTATGACAAAAACTAGCACAAGTGATTTGTCTCTAGTGCTGCTCACCCACCAAAGGCTGACTCTTGGCACGGGCCTGACTTAGAGCACTTTGGCATTTCGAATTGATGGCAGCTGAGTTCTGGTTTTACTTAAACCAGCTTGTATTGAAATGTTACTCAGGATAGGAAACATTAAATATTAGCAATTATCTCATCAAAGGTCGTTTCTGGGAAATGCTACAGTCAAATTCTCCTTAATGAGATGGCAGAGATGGTAATTTTGGACTGCTTACCTAGCTTGCTTTACAGTTAGTTTAAATAAAATCTGGTGGGGTTTTTTATGCTCTGTCTCTCCTCACCCCTTGAATGCTGAGTTGTAAGCTCATAAAACAGAGCTGTGCACAACACATCATCTGACAGTGCAGGGCTGCAATTTCAACTACAGCTACTTAAAATAAGCTGAGTTATCCTTGTGAGAAAAATACTTAAAGTTGTAACTCTTGAACAAAGAAAAAGACTGTTTAGGACAAGGTAGTTGCATGAGTGCACCATTTGCTTCAGTTTTGGGGAAGAAGCTTAACCTAAGTTTTACTTATCAGTAAATCAGGAATTGCCTGGTGTAATTAATTTTAAAGAAGCCACACAGTTGAACAGCAGCTACAGGTCTTTATTGTACTTACCCTGAAGTCTGAGGAAACACACAAACAGCCTGGAAAACAAGGTCTGTGACAAGGTTTTAACCTTAACTCTTCTTCATCCTGAAAAATGTATTTCTACTTCACAGAACTTTATGTGAGGAAAAGATTCCGATCCCTGTCCCCTCAAAGAAGTTTTAGGGTAGCACCTGGGATCCTGCTACTGACAGGGCTCAGTGTAGTCACAAAATCCTTCCTGGATCAGAAGGTGCAAGGAGGGAGGGCATGGAAAAGCATGGGAATACTGAAAGCCAACGGTACATTTATATTTATTGAGTAATGCACAATACTGTAGCTGTTTGTACATTTGTAAAGTAACGCTGATCTGCTGATTCTCATTCAAACAGATGAAGGTCACTGTAAAGCAACATTGGCACATGTGGGGTGAGGGCCAGAGGTGACAGAGCTGTCCCCTCCTCTCCCATGGATGACAGGAATGCAGGCAAATAGCCTCGGTGAACACCAGTGAGTTGCTCACAGTGAAACACCTCCGGGGTGTCATTTCCATCCAGCTTTGGCCCCTGTACACGGGGAAGGATATAAAGTATCCCAACCCCTCAGTGATCCACTGCAGCCTCTCAGTCAGACTCAGTTCTGTCCGGGAGAAGTGACGAGATCTGGACAACCAGGAGAGTTTAGCACAAACTAGAGAATGAACTGTACACTTTAAATAAAAATAAGGATATTTCAGAAGCACTTGAAACAGTGATTAACCGAAAAATACTGGGCTCTGTGATTATGATTAGTAATAAATATAAATTACTTAATGTTTATATATATATATATCAATTTAAGTAGACTAACGTCACTTGATAACGTCTGATCCTGAAGTGTAAAGCAGCACATTCTGCATGAATTTCACCACGAATATTTGCACGCAGCCCCTTCGGGTCCGTAACGAAGCTAACGCGAGGAAAGGAAAACGCGCTCCCTTTGGACAGAGAGTCTGAACCCGCTCCTGCAGCCATTCCAAACCTCGGAGAGGAGCTGCTCCAGCCCCCGTGCCGCGTCAGAAGAAGGTGGTGTCGGCAGAGAAGGCGCCGGCCAGGCGGAAATCCTCGCGGGTCAGCACGCTGTACATGCGCTGCGGCAGCGCCTTGGAGTAGGGCGCGGGCCGGGGCACGGAGGCGCGCAGGATCACCTCCCGGCCCGTGGGAGGGGGGAACTCCGACTGCAGCCCCTGCCTGCGCTCCTCCGCGGAGCCCGAGCGCCGCAGCTCCTCGTCCGGCGGCGGCACGGCGGGGACCTGCCACAGAGCACAGCGACAACAGTGACGGCGCGGGCTGCGAACGCTGCCGCTCGGGAAACCGCCCGGAGGAGATCACACACGGGGAACATCGAGAGGCTTTATGTGTACACAGCAAAGCACTAATGGGATGCTAGGAAATCAAGCCAATCTAACGGGATGGAAGAACCCTGGTGTGGATGGTGAAGCTCTGCCTAGCTGAAGTTCCTGATGTCTGGCAGTGGGAAGCAGAGGAAAGGAAAACGGGAAAGTGCCCCTTCTCACACAGGGTGCTCTCCTCAGCTCCCTGCAGCTACAGGAGGCCAAGGCAGCCTCCACTTCAAAATCCTCAGTGCCACTGCTGCAGTCCTGACAGTCACCTCCTGCCTTTCAGCCTCCAATACTGCTGCAGGATGGGCTTTCATGGCAGAGAGCCTCGCTGCAATCGCCCTGCAGAGCAGCACTGATGCCTGGAGACTGAAGAAGGGCTGGGATGCCCCATAAACATTCCCTAATTACATCTACCTGTGGATACACACCCCCCACCAATACCCTAACAGGATCCCTCCTAATTGAAGCATGTACAACTCCACACTGGCACCAGCACTGAGGTGTGGCAGAAGCCACTGCCTGCCCCTCGTGGTCCCTTGCTGCTGCCCCTCTGCTCCCAGGAGGGGACCAGGCCCTCCTTGGCTCTGCAGGCTGTGCCACAGAACCCACCAGGGACAAGTCCCATGTGTTCTCACAAGAACAGGAAACCAACTGAGAGCATCTCTATGCTACACTTTACACAGTTACCCTGCTTCTTTCCCAAATATCTCTGTCCAAAAAGTTCCATAGCTTCAGGAAGAACTAGTGTTGGGAATGCAGCATCCAGCTAAGTGGTCATCACCACCTCCCCCCAAAACAACAACAAGCAAACAGTGGTGGCAACAAAGAATATAAAGGCCACATATTTCAGCATCAGAAAACATCAATACTCACTTGAAGAAATGTTTCTTGTTTGGTTGGGTTTTTTCATTTTGAGAGGGTTTTTTTAGTTTTTTTTTTTTTATTTAATCATTTTTTTTTTTTTTAATTAAACATTTCTCTCTCTTTTCACTTTTCACTAGGCTCTAAAAATAAAGTGTGAATGCAGAAAAACCATTCTGGAAACACAAAGTTACTTTTATGCTCAACATGTGAACACCAGTACAAACTAAATCTGGCTGCTGCACTACATCTACCAGAAGGTTCAGCTCTATGCAGAGAAGATGAGAGGGAAAGGAGGGACAAAGTCGGTTACCTCATCAGAAGATTCAGTCAGCTTGGAAAGGGATGAGAAAAGAACCAGTGATGAAAGACAGAAACAAAGGCAAGTCAGAGGTGACTTACAAGAGGTTAGGAGGAGACTGTAGGTTTAAGAGACATCATGCACTCCAAGAACATGCAGTGGCTATCAGAATTTTCCTGAGAAAACTCAAGAACAGAACACATTACACACAGCTCAGAGAGGAGTCCAGGTTCAAAAGGTAACGACCAAGGAACTCAGTTCACTTCTGTTTACCAAACAGCTCTCTGCTGAAATAACTCATGGCAGGTTAAACACAAAGTGGGGTTCGTAGCAAGTTAGTTCCTGTCCCACACTGACCAGCTACTAGTGGGAAATACCTGTAACCCTGCTTTAATTAGTGGTGTTTCAAAACAAAACCCTAGGAATTTGCACACATCCTAAAGGTAGAAACTTCCTCAGATTTGAAAACACCCTGCCTCTCTTGGAGAGGCAAGTGTGCATCACTTACAGGGCACAGTCTTGGGCTTTACAGGGGAGTCTGTAAGGGTGCCTGGTTGGCAGGTTCAGATTTGCAAACACATTTTCCCTAGAGACTGGAAGAATAAAAGAAGTGTCCTGATTTTCATTCCTCAGAATAACCATGGTCTGTTTTCAGAATGGTCCTTTTTATGCTGAGTTGCAAAATACAGATTATTACAAAAGCATTGATCCCTTTGAAGTGTTTAACACCCAATCACAACATTTTTCCAGCAATTATTTCCAAATGGGATTTCAGGCTGCTACCTTATTATTACCACTGTAGTTAAATTTGAGTTAGAAAATCTGATGCTATGAACAGGAGGTGTCATTCTGATAGAAACTGAAGGCTGACTGCAGTCCATGAGGTTTGGAAATCAATACTTTCAGGCTAATTATTCCAAAGACTGCTTAAGAGAAAAAGGCAACATTTCTATCAATATCAGCAAGGGAAGGGTCTCCAGAAAACAGATGCAACACTGGCAATAGGTAAACTGAATGCAGAAACTGAAAACTGAAACTTCCTCAGCACGCTGGTTTCCACAGAAGAAATCTCAAATATTCCAAGCATATGCCTCCATTTAAGAAGTTACTCCTTCTAAAATATATAATTATGACCTGTTCCTCTGCATTCCTGTGTGAAACAATCAACACTTAACCTTGCTGTGATAAGGCAGAAATCTGTCTTGCCTTAATAGCATTCCTGATGTTACCATTTGCAGTACATAAAGCATTGCTGACACCCCTACCTACCAGCTGGCTTCAACTGTTTACATCCCAGCTCACTCTTCTTTGGTCTTGCAAGGTTCTGTTACTGCCAAAACCATGTTGAACATCACAGGAAACACCTCAAGCACACTTATGACATTACATGCAGATCTGCAGACAAGATACACTGGCACCATATGGTAACTCATTGCCTCATTCTGGTTAAATCAGAAGTGCCTGCAGCACGACCCAGAGCTCTCTCTTACCCTCTGAGCATTCACAAACAGCTTGTGAATGATGCTGCCAGCAGGTCCTCTTCCTGCACCAACCACTGACACTTCTGGCTGCTCCAGGAGACTGTTTACAAACCTGAGGGAACAAATGATTGAAAAGGAAAAAGGAATGGTTACTCCCTGGTCAGATGCAGTGTGCTGATCTAAACGAGCTGTTTCCTGTGCCAAGGCCTTCACCACCCATCATTTGCTCAGGGGGAGAACTGGCAGATTCTCTTGGTTCTATATTCTAAAAGTTTAAGGAAAAAGCTCTCCTCTCAGTTACCTAAGAATGAAACCCAGGCTCCTAAAGCAGATGTATAAAATCAACAGGATAGCCTCCGTGCTGTTGGCCACGTAGAAGTATTCCCAATGTGACCATTTTCTTTAGACACTGCTTTGGTCAGACACCACATCTCTGAACTCCCAACATGTACTGCACAAATGTCTTCTCTTCCTCCCAGCACGCAGCAAGAAGTTAACATGGGGTTTATAACATATTAATCACCTTAAGCAGCAAGTAAATAATCTGACAGCAGGTAGTGATGCAAGGGAACATTCCTTGTCACCTTCCATTCAGAGCTGCTCAGTGATGTTTCACATTAGAAAGGAGACAAGAATAAGAAAACTGTGCAAGGGGCTATTTCATTCCTTAATATTTTTTAAAAATACTAAATTTCTAGTCCTAATTTTACTGCTACAGTAACAGAGTTCATCAAATATACCCCAGTACTGTCAAGATTAAACCAAATTCTATTAAAAAACCTGGATCAAATGTCTCCAGAGATGCTTAATTGGAGGAGCACTGAGGCTACCCACACACATCATCTCTAGACAGTCTAGTGACAGGGATACCCAAATATAAGTCCTAAGTATTTCTTTATTGTCATCATTGTTCTAAGTTTTGAAAGTACAAACAAGAGCATCAGAGGAAAAACAAAACAACACAGTGAAAAATAAAAATTTTAAAAAAAAAAGTCACCTTTGTAGATCTTCTTTCTCCTCTTCATTTTCACATTTCTCTACCCCAAATTTTGCTTTGAGAGACCTTGCCCTGGCAATGATGGCTTCCACACTCATAATCTGAGCAATGATTTCCTACAAGAGTTTAAAAAAAGGGGAAATTAAAAATATGTTCTTTTAATACTGTCATTAACAGTGCAGAAGTCTATCAGGTTTTCAGCCCCAGACATGACAAAAGCCTTACTTCCAACTTCTTGTCCTCTGGACTGGGAAAACGTAGCACTTTGCTGGAATGGGATATTATCTGCTTAATAATCTTCTTAACTGAAGATATATCTTCTAGTGCTTCTATTATAAGGAAAGAAACAAAGTTGTAATTGCTGACTACATCGCTGTTCTCCCTTAAATATCTTAATAATTTATTAAACATTATTTACCTTCCTCCTTTACCTTGAGTACAGCTGCATGGATGATGCAAGGCAGGAGATGCCTTGCAAGGTCAGCTGGTTTCTGAACTGCAAGGTAATGAAGCACCTGCAACATTAGAAAATTTAATACTTTAGTGATCAAAACTACTCCCCAAAGATAAGGTTACCTAGGAAAGATGAATTCCCAAGAACGGAACAGCACCGGTAAGAGAGGACTTGAGACAGAGTTTTAAATTAATCCTCCCAACAGGTTAGAATGCAACTAAAAATAGCTGTATTAGGAAACCAAAATGTTCCTAACACACACGCAGGTAAAAATCTGATTTATTTACTAATAATTCAAAGAAATACCTAAGTAACACTGGGTACTTTTAGGTACTTCAAGCACCCTCCTGTACAGCAGCAGGAATTGCCAATCAACCCTGAGCTCTGCACAAAACAGTTCAGTAGCTCTGAGAGCACAGTGCAAGGACTGCAGGAGCACTGCAGCCCAGACTGGCACCAGCCCCAGAGCTTTCACCTTCTCAGCCTCCCTGGTGTCATCAAAAAGCCTCTTCTGCCTCCGTGCTGGCACTGGCTTTGCTGTCTCCCAGGCCTCCACCCACATGTTGCTGGGAATCTTCATCCGGGCGCTCAGCTCGCCCCTAATGACTTTGTTCCCCTTCTCATCAAGCACCTCCTCCTCGATGTAGTCCCGAGGTGAGTACCACCTCACAAAATCCTCCAGACAACAGCCAGGATTAGCTGCCTGCAGGGAGGAGAGCACAGAAAAATTGTTCCTGAAAAATCCTATCAATATCTGACAGCATGGCTAGGAGGGCAATGTGGTTTAGTGGGTAGAGATCAGAATAAGAGACATAACTCAGGAAATTCTTCAGTCCACAGCCAACAAACCGCACAGTAGGACAGAGGGAATAAAGCATATACCAAGACAATGGCAAGGGGTAAAACCCACATCAGCAGCAACAACAAAAGAAATCACCTTCTCATCACCCACTCTATGTACATTCATTACATTCATCAGTTATTTCAGGCAAGCTCAAAATTATACTGTTAAGGTTCTACCTGGCACCTGCCACATACAAGAATAGCAATTTTTGCTAAGCTTATCCCATTAAAAGAATCAGTGGGCTGCCTAAGTATGCTTTCAGCACTGACTTTTCTATCTTTTAATGTTCCAGTGACAAAATTCACCATTTCTTCCTCTTTTAAAAAGGAACTTAAAAAAAAATCTTCCCCAAATAAAAATAACTTCATTTTTCATAGATGCAATATCACCACAATTAACTACATCTATAGGTCCAGAACATAAAAGGAATCCCAGCTTGCTATTTGATGTACCTATGAAGAGTGTACTTGTGCTTCCAATTATAGTTCTCTATTTTAACTTTGAGGTTTTAGATAACTTGTACCATATAAATAAAACTTCTACATGTATCTAATATGCCATGACTCACTGTTAATAAACTCATTACTGTTATATTATAAATACTTCAACTGTACAGCACATTTCCTTTTACCATAAACACTGGAATGATTAAAAGGATATATAAATATGGCTATTTCATTACAGAATCTCCAATTTTTTAGTGTTCAGTTCCTATGATGACAACAGTGGATGTGCTCTTAGCTCCCTCTGCAGATCTCAGACAAGAAAGGAAACCCAAACCCACAGCTAGCCAGGTCCCAACCTGATGAATGGCTGTTTTAACTCACAATTGATCAATTGCCTGTTTGATGTGTTTTTTCCCCTCCCACAGACATGGTGTAAATTTACTGGGATGTTACAGCATAACGAACCACATCCTCACGGATTTTGAAATCTGCCAAGAGTTTTCCCAATAGGTTTTTATTTTCAACTTGAAACTAACTGGAAACTGTTTCGTGGAGAAAAACAACTAAGAAACCTTCAGTACTGAACAGAAGAACCAAGAGAAGCAAGAGGAACAGTTTAATTAAGACGAAAGCAGCCTAACTCGGCAGCGCTACCTTGAAGGACTCCATGTCCGAGAGCAGGCAGGCGCTCTGCATGCGCGCCCGCAGGTGAGCGCCCTCTGCCGACGTGCCCAGCTTGGCCAGCACCTCCGACTGCTCCTCCAGCAGGTCCTCGGTCATGGGCGCCGGCTCCTGGACAGGGAAACACCGCGGGGCTCACTGCTGTGTCCCGGGAGTGCCGCCCGCTGCCGGGACACACGGCGGAGCTCACTGCCGGGACACACGGCGGAGCTCACTGCCGGGACACACGGCGGAGCTCACTGCTGTGTCCCGGGAGTGCCGCTCCTGCAGGAATTCACTGCCGGTACACTCTGCAGAACTCACTGCTGTGTCCCGGGAGTGCCGCTCACTCCCGGTACGCTCTGCAGAATTCACTGCGGGTACACTCGGCAGGACTCACTGCTGTGTCCCGGGAGTGCCGCTCCTGCACTCGGCCCGGACACAGGCAGGAGAGGCGGGCAGCTCCCCCTCACCACAAGCTCATTCTGCTTCGTTTGTACTCAAAGGAAATTATCACAACTTTCTACTGCTTCAACAGTTCAACCCCAAATTGTGCATCTGAAGAGGACACTGACAAAGAAGCTAAACAGAAAATAATCAGGGAACAAAGGTAACAATATAAGGATATATTGCTAAAATGCCAAAATCCAAATGAAATCCAGGAAGTGTTCGACTGCTACAATTTTGCTGAGATGGATGAAAATCTACCCAAAGCAAAGCAGAATTTTTGCTGTTGATACTGTCAGCACATAATTAATTGAGAACATTTTGCCTGACTACTCTCTGCTCGTATGTTTTACCCAAGCAAAGCAACATCAATTAGAAATAATTTCTCTCAGGAGAATGAAAACCAGTGTATTCTTCATGCATGGCTGATTTCAAACTACTTTCTGTGACAGCACCACTTCCTATTTCATCCCTGGTCACTGCAGGAAAGCCTGTTGATGTCAGGAAACATTTTGAGTTGTTTGATGATAAACCTGCTTTAGGGAATGGCACCAAACCTAATGTCTTTTAGATGTGAGCTGAGAAATTATAAAAAAACCAAATTCAGCAGCAAAACTAATCCAGTACTGTGCAAAGTCAGGCAGAAATCTTTGTGGTGCAAGGACCACAGCAGATCCTATTTTATATGAAAGAAAGTCAGGAAGGGATGGAAGATGCCTCAAGAACTGGAAATAAAAAGAACCCAAATTTAAGGTAGGCAAGGAAGCTTAATTCTTATTTAAAAATATTGTTTGGAGAGAAATTTGGTATGGAAACTCACTCTCAAATAAAACAAAGAGCCTGTGAGATTAACAGCCTCATTAATTTTCAGAGATTAAAAACAAGGTAAAAAACACTCAGCAATTTTAACAACAGACAAGGCTGTAACCTGCAGACTATTCATAGTTTCACAATCCCAGGTATGAGCCACGTTCTGTGTATTCTACTGCACATCTGGCTCAGCTCCTGCTCCTTACCTGTGTTATTGGAACATAGAGAGGCTCTCCTGGATGCAGCAGCATCAGTTTCCCATGTGGATGCAAACGACCTTCTGGTTTTAAGTTTACAGACTCTTTTGCTCCTTTCTTGCAATTTTCCTGTCCATTTCCTTTAAGATCTTCTGTGTCACTGAGACATTCAAAAAATTCCTCTTCACTGTCACTCCACGATTCCCAAGACTTGCCAAATTCTTTTTCCTTGTCAGGGTTTTCTCCAGAGTGGTCTCCTCCTTTGGCACCATCACCAGAAGCACCACCAGGTGAACGATCAGACATGCTCCCCCTTTTCCCCTCATCTCTTGCTTTCTTCCTTTCAATGCAACAATTGAGCATCTAATTTAACAAGTTAAAGGAACAACAAAAAAAAACCTGTTCAGCAATTATTTCCCTTATGCAGACAATCATACAGAAAAACTTGTAGAGCCACTGAAAAGGTCTTACAATTCCAAAAGACAACAATTCCACTGAATTTGCTGCTGTAATAAAATTTTTCTCAAGAAACGAATTCCACATCCCAAAAGCAAAAGCACAACTAAATCTACAAAAACAACATATTTAGCTAATAATTGCTATAATTTTGACAGTTTCCTTATGAGAAAAATCATTCTTAAATTTGGGATATTTACCTGAAGTTTCTGATGCAGTAAACAACACCTCAGATCTGGAGAGCCATTAGCTAATCTAACAAAAGGTAGAAGTGTAACCATTATCAATTATAAAGTTGAATCTTTCAACACATGTGGTCTTAAATCACATGAAATCTAAAACAGGGACAAATACCCACATTGAACCCACCCCCACCATTTCAACTACACAGCTCCTCTCTTGTCTCAGTAGATAAGCCCAGAATTTAAATTATGTGTACTTCCCAGAGGTTATTTCAGGAGCTCAGAGATCACTCACACTAGTGTGAAACACCCTGCATTTCCTGGTCAGTTTTCCAGTTGGAAGTTGAAAAGGTAACTGCTTTCAAACAGGAATTCAGCATCTTTGACTGTACTTTTAAGACTACAATGATACAGTGGAGTCACTGCCATACATTTCAGCTTCTATTTTATCTGCTAGTGTAACCATTTCAAAGTACAAACTAGTGATTAAATGGCCAGTCCAAACAAACCCCAAACCCCAAAACACAATACCACAACCCTAAAAGCAGGATATCTTATTGCTCTACCTCATCTTGAGAGAGCCCTTGGCTTGGTCTGCCCCAAGCCCTGCTGCAGCAGAGAGAACCTGGAAGGGCTGGAATACCTGAAAAGGCACCAGCAGGACCTTGGAACAGCTCCCTTAGAAGAGAGGTGAAACTACACCACAGCAGGTTTGTTTTCTCCCCACCCTCATTCACACAGTGGAGTGAATGTCTAAACTGAGCTTCCCCAGGCATCCTGAAGTTTTCAAAGGAGGGCACAGACGCTCTTCCCTACTCCCTGCACTTTCTTGCATTGAGGAAGTAGGGTAATAAGAACAGAGATAGCATTTGAAATTTTTAAAAAACCCCTAAAACTGTATGTTTCAAAATCACAGTGACCCCACTCAGTTCCTGGAAAAATGAACATTTTCTATGAGTAAGGAGCAACAACAACTCTCACCCTGGAATAAGGTAGTTGTTCTCCCATCTGTAACGCATTTCCAGCACAAACTCTTGCCAAAGATGTGCCACTCCTTTGACTCCTCCGTGGTAGAAGTTGATCATACAAAGACACAAAGCTAATTTGTATGTCAGACTGTCAGATGGAGCAGACTTAAACTGGCTGAAGAGATTCTAGGGAAGAAATAAAAGAAAGCAAGAAATACAGAAACAATGGCATTGTTTTCCAAAACCGTGTGATCTCTTCCCTGTTTGTCAGTGTAAGTGGCTAAACATTTCAAGCTTAGAAGACACCAAAAACTACAGTCTTTAGAAGAAAAAAGGAATTACAAGGAACAGAAATCATCACTATTTCTACCTAGAGATTCCACAAAGGTAAATTCCTCTTTCCAAAAGCTAAGTATTACAAGATGTAGGGCAAGCACAGTAAAGTCTATATAAACACACACCCAAAATTGCATTCTCTCATGTCACTCAACAAAACTTACATAATCTTCATTCTCTGGAGGAGGATTGTTTCCTGCTGAAGTGCTGGCTCTGTTTTCAAATACATCTGCAAGTTTGTCAGCAGCATCAGGAAATAAGAACTTGAAGAAAAAAAAATTAACCTTCCATCAGTATGGCTTTCCTGCCTTTCCCACTTTCTCCACAAAGCTACTGCTGGCTTTATACCAGCAATCCCTATAATGAAAATTGTTAGCAGAGTTCAGAGATCAGTTTTAGCCCACTTATAGTACACAGACTTGTAGCAACTTGGGCTGCTCCAAGAAGCTGATAAATGCAATTTAAATACTGGAACTGACATCAGATATCTTTAGCTCTGCCCCGGGCTCTAAACCAAGTGCATCAGTGCAAGAAGTCCACGTGCAGGACTGTGAATGTGTGAGTCCATGTGCAGGGACAGCTCACTCACCAGGAGAATGGTGTTCAGCACATCATTGCTCAAAGGAGACTCATCCACACCCCTGTGCTTGCGGATCTTTTTCTTGGCACTGTGAACCATATTTGTCACCGATAATTTGGGGATTGGGACTGGTGCTGGCTCCGTGAGCTTCGACAGCGCGTGGGTGATATCAGCCACCTCTAGCAAATAAAAGAAAATGAGAACAGAATAAAAAGAGTCCTCAAACACTAGAACATGTCTCTTGAAAAGTTCACCTGTCCTAATCAGCCTATTTACCTTGTATTGATATTTAACCCCCTGTGAACCAGAGCTACACCTCTGCTGGCAGGTTCTGCGTCTGACATTCACTGTTGTCAGCAAATACAAGCAGCAGCAGGAGGTCACAAATGAGTCACAGACTGGCCTGGATTTAATTCACCAAATAAAGTCTAGACTGAGCTGGCTGCAGGTAGTGCCTGCTGGAGCACCACTGTTACTGCAGTTACCAACAGAGTATCCCAAAAGCCTGATAAAGACTCAGTGTTTAAACCTCGTTCATGCATCAATAAACACACTGCAGGTAACAAAGACTGCTTCAGCATATGCTAAGGCTTTAGATTCATCTTAAATAAATCCTGCATTAATCACTGGCCTCACATAGTGTAAGCACAGTTCTGTTTTAGAGTTCTCAGGAAAACTTCTCAAATCAAAAGACTGGGTTTTTTTCTGAGCTGCTGCTGGTAAACTTTAAAATGTTACAATAAACTGAATTAATAGTGTTATAAGGAGAGCTGACAAATTTAAGTGAGTAAGTAGCAGCAGCTTGAAATAGCCCATCTTGGCAAGCCCAGAGCAAAGAAGGGCTAAAAAAACTCTATGTCAAGCACTATGAGTAATACACACCCTCCTCAGTCTAACACCTTTTTAAGCTCACTAGCAAGCTCCTTCAAAACCAAGATCAAGTATAACCAAGGAAAATACATTGATACAGCCATATTTGGAAGAAGAACAGGTGACAAGCAGCAGGAAAGAAGGAAGGCAATTTTCACTATATACAGCAAGAAAGCCAGAGGGACAAAGACATTAAAAGGTGGCAGTATTTATATAGTTGGGATAAAGCCTGACTTGCTGTCAGATAATTTGGGAAGTTTTTATTTTCTTCTTTCCTTAAAAGTCCTTCAAACGGACAGGATGAGAGCAAAGCCTTTCAAACAGATTAAAGACTCTTTAAACTGGCTGCTAACATGTACTACAGAGTACATCAAAAAGGAGAAAGAAGTGGAAAAAGCAGAAATAGATAAAACTATACAGACAAATCTAATGCATCCTATAACCAACTCTTGTACATTCCAGTCAAATTTTAAGCTTTTATACTCTAGAAAAAAAAATCAGCCACAGCCATAACAGAGGCAATTGTCCCTCTGGGACTCTGGGAGCTAAACTTGTCTAGAATTCATGAGAAATTTCACCATGAAGCCTTGGCCAGAAAATTCCCAGGAGTATTACAGAGAATGTAATAATATGAGTTATAAACACCAGTCAAGATAAGGGTACAGGGAGGGTAAACTAACACAAAACAATTAAATACAAATAACACAAAACAACTGCATTTTAGTTTTACCTTTTCCTTCCTCATCAAATGCAGACCTTCCAAGTATCTCATCTGTTGACTCCTTCCGACGACAAAGCTTGAAGAATTCAGTGAGGAAATCACCTGCAGGAGGAACAGAGCTGCTGAACTCACCCAAAAACCTCACTGAACAGTGAGCCAGCACTCCAAATTATGCCCCAAGGACAGTAATTTTTATCTTTTCTTCTGAAAGCACATCTGATAATTAGTTGTGAAGCACAAATATCTTAAACCACATAATTAAAGTTTAGGTAAATGCACACCCAGGCAGTTCTTGGCCACCTCTCCAGAGCACAGCTCTGTCTGCAGTTTAATTCACCCAAAGCAAGACAAATCTTGGAATATCTTGAAGCCCTTTCCCCCACAAGCTTAAAGGCAAGGACAGCCAGAGTAGTACAGCTCTCCAGAAGTATCAATCCTCCCTGTCAGACAGGTTGGTTGGACTAAGGAGATGGATACATGCAAAATAAAATGGGAAGATTCTAGGAAATCTAAATTTTCACAGAACACAGAGAAAATTCTTATTCTCTGGAACCTGGTGAAATAAGAACAGCGATGAATTTCACCACACACAGACAGAGAATAAACTACAACAGGAATTTATGTATTTGCAAAGCTTGTGTTCTTGAAAAAGAAGCCCAAAATACTGTTCACTCAAAAAAATAAGGGGAGTGAGCAAACAGAGGCCATGAGGTAACCAATAATTCAACCCTAACTCCATAACTTAGAAGTTTTAGTTTAAATGCTGCAAGAGAAGACAGGAAATTCTGGCATCTT
Source organism: Aegithalos caudatus (assembly GCA_013389925.1). Taxonomy (NCBI): domain Eukaryota; kingdom Metazoa; phylum Chordata; class Aves; order Passeriformes; family Aegithalidae; genus Aegithalos; species Aegithalos caudatus. Next base: position 222,415 of record WEIU01010620.1, on the reverse strand, counting down.
ACCCAATAGACACTGAGGGTTATCTGCTTTTCTAACTCTCACAGACCACTGGGGTGCTTGAAGTGGATCCAGGTCACTTGGGGGGAAAAAAATTAAAAAGGAAAAGAAAAAAAGAAAGAAAGAAAAAAGAAAACCAAATGGCACTATAAGTATTGGAAAGATGAGTATCAAATTCTTGATAGATGTCATGTCATAACCAGTGAGGTCACCACATTACATAGGAGAACATGACAAACACTGAAATGCAAGCAGAGTCCCTGTTCTCATGTATGTGCATGACATGAACAAGAAACACTCCTCCCTCTTTAGCAGAAAACCTGGATGACAGTTTTTGGGAGAGGGATATCAAGCAGTGAATTCTTTATACCTGCCATGCTCCACTATCATCTTTTCCAGGAAGTACATGATACACAAAATTTTCCAGTCTAACATGAGAATATGCTCAAAACCAGGGCTTTGTGTTCTGTTGAGATTACAACACAGTAATGTTTTCTCACAGAAATGCATTTCAAAAGTGCATTTCCAAATTAGATGTTCCATCAGCTGACAGTGCATTCCTCAAGATGGGTTCTTTTTCACATGCAAAGCCACACAGTGTTTGAGATGACACTAAATGTTCACTAACAAAAAAAGCACACTTATTTGCAACTCTGACAAGATACTTACGAATAAACATCATTGTCAACAATTATCCCTTCTGCCAGGTGAGGCCACGTGGTAGCTAAATGCAGCTCACTGAAACAAAAAGAGATTTCAGTCTTTCAGTGATAGCAGAAAGTGCTCCCTCCATCACAATTCATGTCTTGAAAGGTATTTGTGATAGTTCATATTTGATTCCCGGTGTACTTTGCTCTCCAGTAACTTTTCTCACTGCATCATGAGAGCAAGTCCAAGCCTTGAACAAAAGCACATCATTTCTAAGGCTCATCTTGAGGTATATTTCAAGATAATAATTTCAGAGATAAATGGGGTACTGCAGAAGTTTATAATAAAAGCCTTATAAGCTTTTTACAATTTTACAAATGGTCTTATTTGCTATCAAACCCTTACCCTTCACTGAAGTTTCTGATATACTTGAATAATTAAGTATCTGTTGGACATGCTAAGTGGTAGGTTGGCAAACTAAGATTTGAAATAACACCTTTAAGTCCTCCATTAAAGAAGTTACAAAAGAGTTTTCTGAACTCTTCTCTTACCTAATAGGATCTTCACAGGCACCAAATGGTAACTTCCCAAATTCCAGGCCTCCAACTTCTCCCCCAACTAGAGCATCTATATCTGGACAAAAATCAACACATTTTCCATAAAGAATCAGTGGAACATTTGAAGCAGCACATCACCTTCCTCTCACTGCAAAGACTGGAACTTGCAGGATGACCAGAGAAGAGCTGAGCAGTTAAGGTGACTGAGCTAGGAGAACACAATCCTAACATACAGTCAGAGTAATTGCTTCCAACAGAAACTGGGAAGCAACTATGAAACAGGACATTCAAAGGGACAGCTAAAATTCTTGTAATTCATACAGGCCATGATGATAGCTATAAAGACAGCCCTGAAGATTCAATGCTGGCACAAGAACAGACACAAAAGTGTCATAAAAATACTTGGGCAGGAAATCAATTCCAAGCAGAAAAGGAAGATTCTGGAAGAGTAACTCTGCAGAGTGAAAAAACAACTACTTTTAAAAGCTGACAATTTTATCAAAAGAGGACTTAATCAAATGATCTTGGGGATTCCCTGTAGTCCCAGGTACTTAAGAGATGCCTCTTAGTACCCTCAGGCGCTTCCCATGTTATAGCCTTCAAATACATAAATCAAAAGCAGACAGCCTCCACTGAATAAAAATTAAAGTGGGTAATAATACTAATGTATTGTAATGCCATTATAATAATGCTGTTACAGCATCTCATCTGCAATTTTAACTGCATCTGGCAAACTGTTCACAAACAAAATAAGTGAGGTATTAGCACAGATAAATTATCTGGATAACTTAATTACATAATTTCTTCTGCAGAAAAGATCAAAGACATTTAAACTCTTTGGTTTTATTTGAGAAGAGCTAATTGAGGATGGTATGTAAGTTACAGGTCTAGTTCTCCCCAGTGAACATAAAACCACGAATGCACGTAACAATAGCAGTAAAACTGTTGCTGTCCATCTCCAGTTTCTACAACACACTTCTGGCTCCCTGAACCACAATATTACCACTAAAGGAGTGGAAGTTATTCAAACTGCTCCAAAGAAATATGATCAGAGTGATACAACTCATCCATGAGAAACCTGAGATCCTGACTTAATGAATAACTACAGCAAGGCAGAGACTACAGAAAATAGATTTTGTGTCTGCAGAAACAAAAAAACAAGATAAAATCTGTGGAATTCAGTTCCCAACTTCTTTAGGTAAACTTGGTTAACCAAAGAGGAACTACCATTTAAAACAGCACTGATTTTCTCTCTCTAATAAGCAGGACTCTCTTTAAGCATATGTGGAACATACACTCCTTAGCTACAGAGCACAGAATCAGCCTCACTGCACACTTCTTCAAAAGGTTGAATTTTGATTAGTGTACTTTTCCAAGCAAAGGAAAGCCAAACAATTAGATAACCAAGGCCATGTGAGTTCTGTCTCTCCAAATGTACCCTAAAAACCTCAAGCTTGTTATGTAAAACTGCTACCAAGTCAAGAAAAGAACTTGGGCATTTTAAGTGTTCCACCACCTTCTACCTAAAACATCACTAATAAAATGGATGTTAAGGAGGAACTAACATCTTCCTGTTTCCTATGGTTTTGTTTTCCTTTGAGAAGTTTATCATTTATTTTTGGCTACTACCTATGTAGAAATAGGTCTGTTAAAAACAATTCCTTGATACTCAAGGGACAGTGCCACCATCATATGAATGATCACTTTGAGAGCACCAAATGAGCAATGATCTCTGTTTTTCCTAAACAACATCACTATGGCATAAACTTATCAAGTCTGCTCTTTATAACTCAAATTTAAGACTATATATTATTTTTCACCTCTGTGCAAGGCTACTATAATGAAAGATTTATTTAGAAATTCCTCCTGCGATACATTTAGTATTATGTCAACAATTACAAAAATCCAAACCTTCACCTCAACTGAGGTCCATATAATGTTTTCTGCTTTTCCCACTGTTAATACTTAAACAGTGCAGCATCAAAATAAAGTACTTTATGGAAAGAATTGACAAAAATTCCCCAAAAAGTACTAGCATCTACTAGAATCTGAATCTAAACATTTCCCTAAGAGATTCAGGGCAGAATTCTTCACAGATTCAGTCACCCTTTCCATTCCACACAGATACCACCATTTCAGAAACATCATTGTATTTCTAAAAGCTGACTAACCATGTTTCCAGGCACAGTCCTACCCAAAACACCCATCCCAGCCACGAGCTACAACCTGAGAGCAGCTTTAAGCTGGCTAGCCCATCATACAGAGTGGGACTGGACTGAAGCCTTTCCTAGCAAAGCAGAAAACACTTGAATCCTTCTGGCAACATACACAAATATTTTCTTAGGCACTGACTGGCTGTCTGAGGACAAGTTATTCTGAGGACACAAGTCTCCTACCTGGTGGCTGCTGTGGCCAGAAGTACTGCTGCCAGTCCTGGAGCACAAAGGTGAGCCGAATAGCTATGCTGACTGGAGGCAGAGGTGTTAAAGGGCAGCCCTTCAAAACATCAGAGAACAAATTCAATGTAAAGAGCAAATCCTCTCAAAACACTCTAGGGGTTGAACACAAATGACACACGAAGCCCACACTCACAATCTTGGTTTTGAAGATGTCCAGCAGCCCCGAGAGGTGCGTGTACTGGCTGGGCACCTTGCGCAGGTGAACCATCTCGAAGTCGGTGCGCACGCCGGGGCCCTGGCACTCCCCCACGTACATCCGGCGCCACTTGTGCTGGATCTGCACAAACACGGGCACCTGGCTGGGAAACAGCAGTGCCTCGGATTACTGAACTCTCCTGCTGACCTGTAGGCTCTACAGCTGGATGTTCGAGCATAATTTCAACAGGATTTCATCTTTTTAAATATGTTTTCTCTTAGATGAACATACTTTGAAACGTTTCGTGGAAATCACAGAAAAACAGTTAATGTCATTATTGAACAGAATGCCAAACAAATTGCCATGCCATAATCACAGCCCTCTCCATGACCTCACCTCATCTTCAGTCTACATCATTTTTGAGGAAGATTAAGAAGTTACTGTTATTACACATGTGGAAGAAATCCTCTGGCAAAAATGATGCTTTATCAATTACCAACTATTCCAACAATTTCTAGCAGCTTTTAAAAGCCTTTAAGGTTTCAAAATAATAATGAAAATAAACAAAACATCAATTCAATCCTTATACACAGGAATTATTTTTAATCCTTCTCTAACAATATTACAGTGCAAATACAAAAAACTTTTAATATATTTTGCTAACATTTTAATACTTTTTCCTCACAAATGCAGTATGCTGGAGTTTTACCTGGATATATAAAGAATTTATGCTTTCACCTACCAGCCAGTGTTGCCCAGTGCAATGGAAATGGAACTCAGCAAGAGGTTACACTTGGATTCACTAACAACAGCATCGTTGTTTGCAGCCGGAGCAATGACCACAAACTCACGCAGGCCGTACCTTGAGAAAGAGAAAAAAGCACATTTCTGGTCTCTGGCAAGCCAGTTGAAACATGAGTTAAAAAAAAATATATTGTGACCTGGAGAACCTAATTGCCACCAACATATTGTGAGATTCTGTTAATTTGATGAAAGTGCCTCTTTATTTTTAGAGAGGTCAAGAACTGAGTGGGCATGGAGTGCTGCAGATCCTGAAATCACAAACTACCTGAGCTAACAGCATTCCAACACTGTAACGTGTTTGACTGGGAGACTTCCAGGTCTAACACTCCTCAGGTTTTCTAGTTCATATTAGTAACAACTGAAACTATTAACACATAAAACCAATCTCTCTAGGAGCAATGCTGTTAGGTGCTCAATATTTACATTACTAGGAATATAGCTGTTGTTTCTTAAGGTGGTGAAGCTTTCCTTTTTAAGAATGTACCTAAATATTACATATATAAAAGTTTGGTTAATATATGAAATTAAGACAAATATTTAGGGGGGAGGAGAAGGAACAAATTAAAGATAGGCAAAATATGAAGAGCTGTTTTTGCACTCCTTTCTTGTGTCTCTGTACAAAGAATTATTTTATTTAAGTTTTAACTTTAATTGATAAAACAAATATACAACTGATTTGTGCCAGATTTCCCAAGTGCTATGCTCATTTGCAGTAGAGATGAGAGGCAGCACACATACCATCTCACCAGACAGTGGGCTCGAGGAGGAAAGTCATTGTTCATGCACAGCAAGTCCTGCATTGGCAGAGGAAGGGCATCTGTGACAAAAATTGACACATAATCAGTGTATCACATCCAGCCAGCTCACTTACAATTGCCTTGTATTGGCACTGTGTGAATGCAAAGCAAACTAAAAGCAGAAATGTCAGATCACACTCATCAGATCTCAGAAAATCCCACACAGAGGCAAATCAGCACACTGTGGACTCCACATTCTGACACTGTCTTTTGCCATTATCCTTACAACTATGGAAGGGAATTAGCAGGTACCTTCTCCCAGCTCTTCCTTCCCCTCTTTGTCACTGGGTTCTTGTACAAGATAATGATGGGTAACTGAGAATCTGAAGTCTGCAAATGAAATTTCATCTGATTTCTCTTCCCATGTTCCTGTGGTAAATATACCCTGCATATAAAAAAAGAAGGTATATTATCTCATAAATTTAGGTTAACATTCATTAGTCTTTAAAAGCATATTGCCTATGTGATCAATAATGTTTATCCATGTTTTTCTCCTGCCTAATGGCTCAGCATGATGCAATTTCAAAAAGCAATTCTCAAAACTCTTCATCATAAAGGTAGCTGGCTGCTAAAATGCATTTTGCCAATAATAATGTTCATTCCAATAATCAAATATCATCTTGCAATCTTCTGAACTACATGGCAGTAAAGATTTGCATCCTCCCATATGCAACTGCACATCTGAAGATATGCACCCTCAATTTTGCCCAGAGACAGAAGTTTCCCACTTGGGATTTTATCTATATCTAAACCATTCTGTTCAAATATTGCCTTGATATTTACTTTCACCAACAAATTATTATTTTTATCTATCACTTACAAAACTTCTGTAAGGATAATTAATTATTTAACAAAAATACAGCATGGGAATGTATAAGAAAATCAGCACCACTGCTCCTACTAAAAGCAACTTGGACAATGCTTTGATCTTAAAGGGTATTAAGAAGAGAGTTCTGGTCTAGAAAAGAAACATGTAGGAATAGAGGAACAGCTAAGGTACAGTTCATTATATAAGTTTTTTTATTCCAAATAGTCTGTACCTGACTGGAATGAAAAGCAGTAAGATGCCTCTGGAAACACAGCAGCCATTCCATATAAACCAGCTGAGTTTATCTGCATTACTATGCAGAAGAGCTCAGCAATTTCCTCTGCATTTCACAGGACTGAGAAAGCATCACAAAGGCTCTAATTAGACTCTAAAAAAATCTCTCCCATATGAAACACACTGAGTCACAAGTAGCACTGTGCAAACCTCAGCCATAAGTTCATGAGGTGTGACAAAGGCAAGAGGCAGGACAAAAGGATTCCTTAAATATTTAGAGCAGCTTCAGGCACGTTTCCAGATTCAAACTGAGAATTTAAAAAAAAATCACTAAGCCCTACATGAAGATCCACCTTTGTAAGGGAAGCAGCCTGTTTGGCAGATGGCCCACCAATGACTTTACAGCAATTGTTTGTCAAATTGACACTTCTACAAGTGAAAAGTCCCAATAAAGTCATTATCTGCCACACCTAAGAAAACAGCATTAGGTGAAATACATGTGTGCATTACTGTATCGCTATTTAGCAATTCAAATTCTACAGGAAAATTCAGAAGCAGTAACTGACCTTATCTAGAGGTTTGCCTGAAGAAATCCCAATAAGTTTCCAGTCATTCAATACTTCTTCTATTTTTGAAATAAATCTATTAGGTTAAGGAAAAGGCATTAATATTTTCTGAACACTAAACCTGTATTATAATTCAGCCACCTAAAAGCAGGCAGTATGCTGTTTTACTATGGAATTCCTTAGAAAAGCCAAACAAACAATCAAACAACACAACAAGCATCACAGTAGAGCCAGACCAACTACTTCCCTGTACACAAAACAGTCTTCCTACACTTAAATTATACATGACTGTTATTTTAGCTATATCCATCTTTTGACTGTTTTAAGAATCTCACCTTTTTATTTTCCTGGTACTGCAGCACATAACATTTAACTCCTGTCTCATTGCTCACAGATAGACAAGCATTTAAGACGCTAAAATTCAAATCATTCGCTAAATTGAAAGTGCAGCACTTGAAATCTCGTCTCCTGTCATAAACGCTATCACTATTGGAAAAAGCATTTTAAAAGTAATACATTCACAATGCAACAGCGTTCTTCACCTTCAATTTCTTCGTATGTTGTTCTACTAACTTTTAAACGCTTCAGCTATGGGATGACTGCCTTAACAATCACACAGCTACTTACAAAACACATAAGCCTTCTAAATGTACATTCTAATCCCTTGCAAACAGGTATTAAACCGGACCTTTCACTAAGTTCAGAAACAGCTCGATTAGAGCCTCTTAAGCCGCTCCTCAGCCGCGGCCTGAGCCCAACGCCGAACAGCCGGGAAAAGGCTCTGGGAAAGGCTCCGGGGAAAGGCTCCGGGAAAAGGCTCCGGGAAAAGGCTCCGGGAAAAGGCTCTGGGAAAGGCTCCGGGAAAAGGCTCCGGGAAAAGGCTCTGGGAAAAGGCTCCGGGAAAAGGCTCTGGGAAAGGCTCCGGG
>WEIU01010620.1:197750-214383 GCA_013389925.1 Aegithalos caudatus | reverse complement strand
CGGCGGAGGCTGCCGGGAACGCGGGGGAGGGCGGCGCCTCCTCAGAGCCCGCACCTCCCTCACAGCCCGGGGCTCCTGCGCTCCCTCACAGTCCGGTTTTCTCTCACAGCGCATCGCTCCTGGGCTCCCTCACAGCCCGGTTTCACCTCATGGCTCGTCCCGCGGGGGCTCTCGCACAGCCCGACTCCTGCCTGCCCGAGCTGCCCGCCCCGCGTTTCTCCTTCCCGGCTGGCCCCAGCCCCTCACGGGGCCGCCCGCGGGCGCAGTCGCTTCACACCGGCTCGAAGCTGAAGCGGGGGATGCTCCCAACACGTTCTCCGGCTCCCTCAGAGAAAGTCGAGAAGGGTTCCCTCAGATGTGCGAGTAACACAGCCCTTGTCAGCCAGCCGGGGGCTGAGGTGTCCCCCAGGTCTCGTGTCCCTGTCCCCGCCTAATCCAAAGCCTTCCCTGTCGCTTGTGTCACCCGGGGAACGTCGACAAATCATTCTGGCATCCAGCAAAACACCCATTTTACTCCCTGAAACACCCATTTAACTCTGCTTGAACCCACTACACTTCTTTTATCCTGTCCTAAAAAAAAAGAAGAGAAATTACCCTTAAAAATCTGCGACTAGAAAGGGGATTACAAACACTCGTGAGGGGACTGAGTGCGAAGTAAAAATGGCGCGGAAACATACCAGGTACTAAAAACATAAACGGAGGTAAACCTAAGATAGAAATAAAGTTTAGTTTGTGTGCTGAGAGAACTTGTGATTGGAGCCTAAAGTGCTGCCGTTTAGCTCGGCTGTGTTTATTTTCATAGGTCACTGCTCTTTGCATTAAACTCCTCCAAGCCAAATCCCCCGGGGTGAGGGCGTTACCTGGGCGACACCGCGTAAACTCAACAGCCTGGAGAAGCTGGAGCCCGCCTCGGGAATAGCTCCTGTCTGCTCCGCGCTCAGGGAAACAGCCGAAAATAAAATCAAAGTGTGTGCAATTGCCGTCGAATTCCTCGCTGGCCAGCAAAGGAAGGCAGCTGCGAGCTGAAAATGCTCCGTAACTTCCCTTTGGGTTGCTGTGCCTCTTTCACTTTGCGCTGCTGAAGAACCAGGTAAGATTTGTAAGATTCTGCCTTTTTACAGAACATTCTCTGTTATTATTTTGAAGGGGGTTTTGTGTGTCCAAAAAGAATTGGGAAGTTCGTAGAAGTTCACCATCTGACTCTTAACAGGCGAACATAATGGGCTGAACATTGTAATGGATTATCTGGCCTTTAGCATGAGACATCAAGAGTGCTGGCTTCTATAGCTAATTTCATTGTCTTTAATTTGTGTTCTTGTCACTTGAAAAACTGAAGTTCACTGTGGTTTTCAGGAAGACTCCCAAGTCCATCAAAACTATTAAATGGGATTCATTTTCTTTTAAGAATTAGCTTTCTAAAACTTCAAAACTCCCAATCCTTTGACTTAACCCTCTCACGTTTCTTCTTTAAGAGTCTGCACATTGGGATTGTTCTGTGTTGTTTACACCACTGTCATTTTATGGTTTTGTTAGAGTTGGGGTTTAATCTTGGAGAAGAGGGGTGGTGTTTTTGTAATTCTGGAGCAGCTCCCAGCACAGTCACCACAGCCAAGAGCAGTGGTGACTGTATGAGGGTCAGTATTACCCACACACAGCTGTACTCACCAGGAGGCTGACAGCCAGCTCCTTTCCCACAGTTATTGCTGATTACTCACTGGAAAGGTACATTACAATCTTCTAATTAAGATTAAAGCCCTTTCAAGTCAAATTCAACAGAGCATATGTCGTGGTTTTAGCTCTAAAAACTTTCTGAACTCTGGTTCTGTGCATTCACCAAAAAGGGATTAGATGCTAAATTACAGTACTTTGAATAATTTCAAGTACTTTTAAAATGTTTTTATCTTATTTTGGTCTCTTAAATAATGAAATACAATGTAATGCTTTGTATATGTGAATTTGAAATCAATTAACAATTTTCTTTTCAGGTTTCTGGGCATTAATACATTTAAGGACAGTATGTCTGACAACCAGCAAAATAAGAGGAGAAGCAAAAAAGGTACTCTAACCCACAGCTTATGTTTTTAAAATGTAAAATGTAGATCTGAAGCTGGAAAAGTACAGTAGCAACTTGAAATATGGCTATTTCTCAAACTTTAGCAACTATTAAAAAATGAAATCAAACTCAGAGTTACTTTCCACCTTTGTAAAGTCTTGAGATTTGGCTTGGTTTTCATATTTTTAAATGCAATACTACTGTAGAGCTTCTGTCAATATTTGTGTTCTATTTCTGTTCTCCTGAGATAGGAGCTGTAACTGGCTTTTTAAGATGTCCTTTCTTTTGTAGTACATTGAATTAATAAACTTACCAAAGAAATAAAAAGAATTCAAAGTTAAGCATTCACATTTCAATAAATTACAAAAATTAATCAAATATAACTTGCTCTTGTTTCTTTTCCCAATAGTTACTCCCTGTACTTCTTTATAATAAGATTTTAATGCCCCCAACTAACTGCATTTGCCATGTGTTACTGGAATGAAACTGCTTTTATGCAAATATTGATGTATTATTTACTGCAGGTTGTGGAAGTGTTGCTGCTTTTCAGAATGCAGACAATATAATGGAAGAAATGCATCAGCCAGACAAAGCTCTAGGAAAAACCAGGTAAGAAGTATCAGTTAATTTGCACTTGGGTATGCACAAATGAGAACAAAGAAAAAAGTCTGAATAAGAAAAATATTTCCTAGGCATTATATACAGCTCTATATGTTGTGTAGTGTTTCTCTTTTCTCAGTGTCAATTATTGGCCACTGCTGGAGGCAGGGTATTGCATTAGGTGAACAAATTATTTGGTACAATAAAAAAAAACCAAACATGGTATGTGGTTATTTGTGTTATTAAACCCAGACAATTGCATACAGCTTTAAGATTCACTTAGACTGTACTTTTACATCTCTTTCCAGTCACAGTATTTACCTTTTTCCACATTTTTCATTCTTCAGGAAACAGGTGGCAGAAAACTGAGGCTTGTCCACACAGCCTCTGTTTTTTCAGGCAGGCCATAGCATAATTTATAAGTAACAAGGGCACATCTTCAGAATTCTTCAGACACACTCTCCTGATGATTCATAAAAACCACACACTGGATGTAATCAATTTTGTCAAGAAGGGAAAGGTGCTTGGTTAACATTGTCCTTCATTCTCACTTGTAGTCAATCTCTGCATTGCAGTCTGCTGTTTCCAGGGAGAGTCACAACCTCACAGATTAATAAAGAAAAGATACTTTGGCATTCTGGGATCTTACAAACCCCTTGATCACATTATTCACCAGCCATATGATTGTTTGAACTTATGGGCTCCTTCCACTTATTTTTGCTCTGTGTTTTGGTTATTTTTGTTTTGCCTTTTAGACAAATTGCACCAACATCCAGAGCATGTCCAGACCAACAAGTGGCATGTTTTCCAAGTAAAAATCAGATGGCCAGGAAACATCTCACTTCTTCACCTTTCTTCTCAAAGAAAGAGAACATGGGATGTGGCTTTGACTTCAGCTTTCTGCTACAGACCTCATGCTCAAAATCCAGCATTTCAACATCATTTATGGATTTAGATACTTTCCAGATAATAAAAACACAAACACAACAAAGTAAGTTCAATTTTAACAGACACAAATTTTATATGAAGTTTTATATTGGTCATCATATTGCCTTTATGTCTTTTGCTGTCTTCAGAGAGACTTCAGCCATATCAATCCTGATCTTTCATTATAAGTTTGTGTGGTTTTGCAGAGTGAGGGAGATAAAGAGAAGCAATGACAAAACTTCTCCATTCCTGGTACTCTGTGTAGGGAAACTGAGCCACAAATGTGGAGTAATTCTCTGTACCTGGAGTGATGACATCTTTCTCTCTCATGCTGGCAGTATTAATTGGCTACATACTGTAGTTAGCAAACATCTACAATTGAGAAGTATTTCTTTAAATTATTAAAGTCAAAACACTTTAAAATTATAGTATTGTATTGTTTTCTGTTGTGAAGTTCAGTATCACAATTGAATTTCAACCTACAACTTACTCTGCACTGCACATTTATAGCACAGTCCTGCAACCAGAGACAGATCCTTGATTCCCTGAACACTACAATTTGAAATTAATTCATAAATGTGAGTTGTAGTCTAAGAACATCAAATTAATATTTCATTTGTTTTGATTTTTAAGGGTTAAATGTAACAATGCTAAAAACCAGGAACAAGATATCTGAGGTAAGAGGACATCATGTGTAAAATGACCAGTGGCAAAAGTATTACATCCTTTCAAAATCTTAAAAATAGAAATACAGAAGTAGTGTAGGTAGTTTGATTAGTCCCTTGTTTGTTTGTTTTAAGAACGTGAAATATTTTTACCTTTATTTTATATATATGTATGTCAGCAAGCCTTCAGGTGTATATCAACAAATTATCAGTAAGATGCTACATCAGGGACTTCTGGAGATGAAAGGTCGAAACATTTAGAAATATGCAAATTAATTAAAATGGGCATCCTATATGTTAAATTAGATGTCTAGTTTTGCCAAAAAACCCAACACTTCTTTTAAATGGTAATTTAAAACTGAAGTTGAATTCTAAAATAGTCTTCATATTAGATGACTGATGAAATTTGTTGTGTTAGCAAATAAAAATAGTCTTTTAGAATTAAACATACTTGAGATGAGATTTTGTGAAAAGTGTAAATAGGATTAGACAAAACTTTTGTACCTGGAAACAGGCTCACAAGTTTACATCTCAGTGCTTCACACCACTTTAAACATACTGTATTCAGAAAAAAGAGAATTTGGCCTTCATGTATATCAATTAATAGCCTTTTGTAGAAAAGACTCAACTCACTGAATCAGATGTAAACTTCAGTGAACCTATCACAGAATGCAGCTGATCACAGGAAAAAAATGAACTATAGAAGTAGGAGCAAGAATTCTGACACAGGATTATAAAAAAGGTTCTGGAAAAAAAACCATTTCAAATGGAGGGAAATATTTAATGAAAACAATGTAGCTGACCTCGGTGTGATTTAATGCAGCTTTATCTCATGTCTTGGGCTCTGGTGCTTTCTAGAGGTGTATCCTTTGGGATAAACTGAGCATTTATATTAATGCCATGCAGGCTGGACAAAGCCTTCAGAACTGTGAATTTCAAACCAACACATTGCTTTTCCTGGCATGTTCAAACCTCAGTTTGCCCTTGGAATGCAAACAGAAATTTCCTGCAGATTGCAAACTGATGTTGAATATAGACATGCAAATGAGCACTCAGAGCAGATGACTGTGTGATTATTTCTATTGCATTCATTTGCATAAAAGTATTCATTTCCTATAAAATAAAGAACAGAAATACTATTTTCAGAAAACCATTCTCACAGTTCATCTGAATAGTCCAAACAAAGTGCTCAGTTTCTCTGATCTGTACTCCTTCAGATGTACATGGTACCTTTCAACAAATGGGATGGGGAGAAGGGAGGAATAATAAAACACATCCCTGACCCTACAGACTTGTGTGTCAGCTGCCTTTGGCTTTATCCATTTCACTTCACTGCAAATTGAGTGCAGGCTGTGCTGTCTTCCAGTCCACCTAAAACTGTGAGAAAATCTGTGGCCATTTAACCTGGTTTGTGGATCTGTATGTTCAGATTTAATACAATGTATCTTAAAGTGCATAAATAATTTGTTAGAATTGTTTTCTCCACAACAGCATTCTGTTATAATGGTCTAGTTTTCCTTTTGAAAAATTGCTTACATGAGCTCTGGTTCTGTTTGGAATATAATGAATGGAGTCAGCACGTTGGGAGGTTACATAAAAATACTTTAAATATCAGCATTAGAGGGGAGCTCTCCTTCAGGGAGAGTGCACAGTGAGAGAGGAACTCTGGCACATGAAGCCACTGCCCAGCCTTTGAGTTCCTGTAGCAAACTTGTGAAGTGCCATGAGACAGAGTTAATAATTGACAAGAGGATTTGTACATGTGGACAAAACTTACTGTTTTTAAATCATGGAGAATGACTTGTGCACTAAAGTAAAAGATCCTGCTTTCTGTACTAAGAAATACTTAGAAAAAGTTCTGGATCTGAGGAAATTAATGCAATTAATGTGAGAAAAATAATGTCTTTTCTCAGGAGTCTGATATTATACTTCATAATAGGTTTAATACAGGAATATATAAAAATAATAATATTCTAATTTTCTTTTCTAAGTCTACTTGGTTCTTAGTGATTAGCTTTTACCTTTATCTGTGGTAGAGAACATTATTAATGTTTTTTAATGGAAATTACAGTTTCATTTGCCACCACTGACATGTCAGCCTGTAAGAACAATTCATCTTGCTCCTCTAAAGGATGATATTGTCAATGAAAGCAGCAACAGCAAAAATATTTTAAACATTATGAACTCTATTCCTCAGTCTATAAAACCATTTACTACACTTTATCAGTGTCAGTTAGACAAGTTATTAAGCAGGCATGGTGAAAAGTCATCAGAATTGGTCATGGCCACAATTTCTGATAAGTTCACTCCAGCGAAGGACCTGTACTACTTCAGCATTAATAACTGTGACAAGTACCCCAACAAGAAGGAGGAGGAAATCCAAAGCCATGTAAAATGGAGGGAAGCTGATGCAGCAGCCCACACTGAGAAGAACCAGGTGAAGTTCCAGTGCTCAGTGGTTTGTGAGAGCATGGATTTTCTGACCCAAGCTGGCTTCTGGCATGAGAGTCATTCCCACTTGGGCTCAAGCGATGCCCTGGTGAACTGTGGCATGTTTACAGCCCAGACAACATTTACAGTGTCCAGCAAAGCCTCAAGAGCTGGCCATAAGCAAAGCAGAGCAGAGAACTGCTGTAGCACTGGTCTGGAAGAAGAAAATGCTGCAGAGATGGTGCTGGATTATAAACCACAGGCAGATGCTGAGAGTGCCAACTTTGTGCTTTCCAATCAGGATTTAGATTCTTCCTGTAGAAATGAAATTATAGAGGCCTCCCAAGCCTCAGAAGATAATTCTGTAGTTGCAGTAATTCCCAGAGTGGAAGTTGAAGATCCCCTTGGAAAACAGTCAGAAAATCAAGTCTGTCTCTCTGAATCTGAAATAGAAAAAGGAGAAATGTCAGAAGCAACTTCAGAGGACCAAAGTGAGCTGGTAGCTGTTGCTCGTGTTATACTCTCTCAACAAGGGCCAGCCAGGGAGCCACACACTGCTGAACAACCTGCCACAAAAAAGGGTGGTGTCTGTACCCTGCCTCCTCATGTTACTCAGAGCCTTACTCACAAAGAAAATGACAAAAATAAAATAAAGATGAATAAATATTCATCAAAATCTAAAATGAATAACAAGATAAAAGTATCTGAAGATTTAATTGCTTCTGATGAGGTTACCACAAAATCAAATTCAAAGAGTCAGGTTTTTCCATCTTTGGAAGTGACAAAAGTGAAATCTGAGATTTCCATGAAGCGTCAGAAAAAAAACACTCAAGGAGACAAGGGCCATGTTGCCCAGAGTGCTCAGAAAATGAAAAAGCAAAGTTGCTCCTGCAGTTGCAAAAATTCAGCTGTCTTAAAGAAACATGTTACTCCACTTTGTCTGCCACGTGCACCCTCTGCTTCAGATTTTGTAGATCTGAACTACACTGACATGTTTAAAATAATAAATTCAGATGACCAAGGCCCAGGTATTTATGAAATGTTTGGAACTCCTGTCTATTCCCGCATGCGAGACCTCGATCAACACGAGGCCAGGTTTTATAAAGGTATTTATTCTGCTCCAGCAGGGAGATGCACCTGCAGGTCTACCTGCAGTAAAGGGGGAGAAAGCAACAGAGTCAGAAACCCTCAAAAGAAAACACATTCCAAGCCAAAGAAAACCGTACCTGGCACTAAACAAAAGCAGAAATGTTTAATCACAAAGGACAGAAGGACCAAGTTGAGTGACAGCAACACAGAGCAAGGCACTGTAACAACTTCTGACTTGGATTTTCAAACACACTCCTCGAGTAGCACAATGTTGTTTCACGGAGAGCAGGATCATCAGCTTACATTTTTAGAAGAGTTTTCACAGTCAACTAACCAAAATGAAATGTTTACAAATTCAAACCTATCAACTATTAAAGAAATTTCCTTGGAGCAGTCGTTAGACAGCCAGGATAAATCCATTCATCAGAAAGATGCTGCCTGCAGCCAGGATCTCCTTCAGTTCAGTGATAAAGACTGCAGAGAATGTGTTGCTCCAAGTGGCACTCTGGTAACAGCAGAGCAGGACATCTGTGTGTCCCAATGCAGGGAGGATATGGATGGTGGCAGAGGCCTGGACAATAAATGTGAATTGCCCTTTTCAGATAGACTGGAATGTCAGTCCCCCACAAAAATATTAGATCACAGTTGGGCAAATGAACTGACTCAACCTTCAGTGATTTGGACAAATAATGCCGAAAGCCCCAGTTTCCAGACAAGTCAAAACACTTCCTGGTCAGACACTGAGGATGTGACTGATGATTTGCTTTGTTGTCTGGCCAAAGAATTGCTAATGCTTGAAGAAGAAGACACCAACTCTTCAAGAGCCAAAAATACATGTTCTAAAATACAAAACACAGAGAGTGAAGAAGAGGAAAAAATGATGAATGGAGATGGAGCAATAATAAATAGTGCTCTAGAGAAGGTAAAAGTAATTTCTTCTTGTAACTTGCCAAATCCTTTCAGTGATGGTTCACAAGTTTGGATAAAAAATGGGAAATATGTGCTTATTAAAGAGATTCATCAAGTCTTTTTCCTTGGGCCAGCTGCCCAGTGATCCTTCCAGTGTGCCATTGCATATATCTGTGTTAGAGGCTGCATATCAGAACACAAGCTGGAAGGCACTAGGGCATGACAGAGGTACTGCCAAAGCTTATATAAATTGAGAAATTGTAGTGAATAATGAGAATAGGCTGTTTTAATTGAAGAGCCTGTATGAAAAGGTTTTGGGCAAGGCAAGAGCTGGAGATCTGGACAGCTAAGAAATATGAAAAGACTGCAAATAGTCTTGTATATCCAGAAGGGCAATTACCTTGAATCTCTGAGTGCAGCCAGATACTTTTATAGCTATGAACCACATACAAAAGTATTGGTTTATCATACAGACTTACCCTGATTAATTAATGCTTAATTAAAACTTCAAACTCAGAAGGCTCAGATTTTGGCCTGCAAGTCAGCTGTGTGCCTCCTACTAAGGTGCTTCTCCTTGGTCCTGTTAGTTCTTAGTTTATTTAAATTACAAATTCATAAGAAAATGTCTTTCACTATATATTTATATACTCCCTTGTGCTTCTGCAGACACAGGTGCCAATTATAGCTCTGTTCTCACTTCTCCCAGGGAGATCCATGGCTAGATGGGATAATGATTGCCATCTTCCTGAAGTATTCTCTTCTTCCTGGGAAGTCACGGCCTGTTATTTTCATCAGAATTGTGTTACATGTGTTACTTAGAGCATGATAGCCATACTCACCCTTCAGCTTAGCAAACTGTACCTATGAGACCACAAAAGGGAGTGTATCCTGCTCTTTTCAGTGCTCTTCTGTCTTGGTGTCAATGGAAGATGTCATGCTGTGACCTTCTAGTTATGCACTGTTGTGATATATACTTGAAAATATTTATACAGTCTTGCCTAGTATAGTAATGCTATCAATGACCTGGGCAATTTTTATATATATAAAAATCTATAATGCAAAGTCATACCAGGAAAAATTACTCCTTATGAAGAAAGGGGGGACCAAATGCAGCCTGTCTTTTCCTCTCTGCTTTGTCCCCACACTGACCATCATCTTTCAAGCAGAGATACAGTGAAGCCCTTTTGGCTTCAAATGAAGAAAATGGCCTTCTAAACTTGGATGAATCTACTAAATTACCAGGAAGCAGTTTAGCTACCGAAGATCCTATCATGTGGACAAGAGGAGAAGTCCTTGGAAAGGGAGCCTATGGCACGGTAAGTTAATGTCTGAATGTGCTGGAATGGCTCGCTCATCGCTGAGCTACACTTTATCTCAAAAACAGATGTTGTCCCATTCAACTAATGGTTAAATACTTTGGATTATACAGTGACCCAGGAAACATGACAAACACAAAGATTCTATTTAACATAAGTAAATACTCGAGTTTTGCCTCTCTTGTTTTGATAAGTGCTGGTTTCATTGTAGGTGTACTGCGGTCTGACAAGCCAGGGACAGTTAATAGCTGTAAAGCAGGTGGTTTTGGATACATCACATCAACTCACCACAGAAAAGGAGTATCAGAAGTTCCACGAGGAAGTTGATCTTCTGAAGACATTGAAGCATGCAAATATTGTCACTTATTTAGGAACTTGCCTGGAAGACAGCATTTTAAGCATATTCATGGAGTTCGTTCCCGGTGGCTCCATTTCCAATATCCTGAACCGCTTCGGTCCGTTGCCAGAAGTCGTCCTGTGTAAATACACCAAGCAAATCCTACAAGGGGTTGCATATTTACATGACAACCGTGTGGTCCACAGGGACATCAAAGGCAGTAACGTGATGCTCATGCCCTCCGGGGTAATAAAGCTGATTGACTTTGGCTGTGCCAGGCGCCTGGCCTGGGCCAGCCTCGGCGGCACCCGCGGCGAGCTGCTCCGGTCTGTGCACGGCACTCCCTACTGGATGGCTCCCGAGGTGATCACTGAGTCTGGCTACGGCAGGAAATCCGACATCTGGAGCGTTGGCTGCACCGTCTTTGAGATGGCGACGGGCAAACCCCCTCTGGCTTCCATGGACAGGGTGGCAGCCATGTTCTACATCGCGGCACGCAGGGGGCTGATGCCGGCCCTGCCCCGGCGCTTCTCCAGCGCTGCCGTGGAGTTTGTGCACGCCTGCTTGACCAGGTATGGAGGCTTGGAGCTGGAGAATGAAAGGGAAAATGCAGGTACTTTGTACTCTGGAGATGGCTCGTGGCACCTCAGGTTATGGTGTGTAGGACTTTATTGTAAATGCCTAGGCTTTTCAGCATTTCAGGAAAGCCTTTAGGTGAGAGTATATGTAAAAGAGCTTTATTCTTTAGAATGGTATAAAAAAGCACTCACAGATTCTCTTTTTGTAGTCCTTATACTCATAATTTACTTTTACTATCATTTTCATGCAGAAACATGGCACCGTTGAGTTTTCTACAAAACATTTGGTAAATTCCTTTGCTGTGCTTTCTGTTCTAGTATTGTTTGAGTTTGGTCTATGTCAGACAAGCTGTTTTAAGGACAGTGTTCTGAATGGAAGAACTTTCACTTAATTCTTGTCTTCTGCAGTGGAAAAATCTATTATCACTACCAGTCCAGGAAACACATGTTTATTTGAAACATAATACATATATGAAACGAAAGTTCTCTCTGTAAAATCCCAAACCATTAGCATTCACACATTATAAGAATTATTTTAGTAGTGTTTGTTTTGTTTTAAACAAAGCCATGGGCTTCTTAAAATGCATGACATTGATTGGAGATGACAGGACAACCTGATTGACAGAGATTCAAACAGATAATTACACCTTTCCTAAATACATTTTTGGTGCACCTGAAATAGCCAAATCAGCAGAATGATTCAAAGATTTGCAAGGAATTCAGAAGATTAAATAATGATTTCTTTAATAGCAAAATATTTGTTTTATAATTCATAAATTTCAAGTCTTTTCCCTTCAAGCCTCCCTTCCTTTCTATCAGCTTTATAAAAAAAACCTCTAAAAATGAGTAGTGAATAGAGAAATAATAATAAAAAGGCTAATTTTGCAATTAGGTTTTTACAATTACATCACAGGCATAAATTCTCATTTTATATACTGATCTGTGAAACCTTTAATACAGAGATCAACACGAACGGCCTTCTGCTCTGCAGTTGCTGGACCATCCCTTTGTGAAAGGAAGACAGTGAATTTTTCAAAACTCTTGCCAAATGAGCATATATTTTCCATGGAAAAGATTTTCACTTGTGAAAAAAAGACCAGAAGGAACTGGAGTGACAGTAGAATTATTGGAGAGCAGTTGTGTTCAAGGAGTCTGCTATTAGGCAGCAGTGATTAAAGACTACCTGCTCTGGAATGCCTGCCCTGCACTGTGAACACCAGGTATTTGAAGAGACTTAAAGGGGGAAAAAAAGGTCACCATCACTGGCCAGGTAAGCTGGAATGTCTGTAACACCCTATGGAACACAGGCTATGGGCAGAGAGCTCTGCAGGTAACTCCAGCTTGGAGATGAGTAATGAGTGTGATGATCCCACTGGCATAAAATGTACTGAGACTTTTACTGAATAGTCACGTGGGCTCTTTTGTTTAACGGGATGGGCACTTCTGTTTTAGGTGGTGAAGAAGTTTTTTTATGTACATGGATCACTCCAGTGCTCCTGAGGCCCTGTATCTCCACAAGGTACTGTGGTGATGATCACAAGAGAGAATGATCTAAGCCATGGGACAGCCTGTTTTGAATGAAATAGTGCATTTCATGGGCACTTTCAGCTCTCAGGTTGGGGTTGGAAGGGGCTCTGGAGATGCTCGGGTGCAGCCCCACTGCTCAGAGCTGACTGAAGCAGGTTGCTCAGGCCCTGGTCCCATTGACTTTGACTGTTGATGGAGTCTCCACAGCCACTCCAGGCAATGTGCTCCAGTCTTTAACCCCCCACATGGTAGAAGTGATTTTATGTTTGAAGATTGTCTTATGGGTCAAGTTGTCCCATTGTCCCTTTCCTGTCACTGCTAGCACTGCAGAGTCTGCCTCTGTTTTCCCTACCCATCCCCATGGGGTGCTGATGTCACTAAAAACCTTTCTCTGACCACTTGAGTGAGCACTACCTGTGACTGGATGACGTGGAACACAGCCCCTCTGCACTCCAGTGGTCTTTACACTTAGCAGAACTAGCTACTACTAACTGCACAAAGGGAAATAAAATCTAAAAAGCATTATGAAGTATTAATAATAAAAAAGCAGGTATTAGTATTTAGAATGTCCTTTTGTTGATAAGGCTTCTTCCTATCAAAATGGGTAAACCTTTAGCCTTTGTGAGCACCCAGGCTTCAGGAAGAGAGGCAGTAAAACTCAGCCCTACAACTGTTCAGAGCTGAGCTCTCAAGGACCCAAGAGCCTGATTTCAGTGCCAGCAGTAACATGAACATTTGTATTTTACAAATGGGAAAGAAGGAAATTCTGTGTTTTATATAAGACCAACTTTCCCCAGAGTGCTGAACATCTTACTTAAATAGCTTTCAAACTTTATTCCAGTAGCCCAACTTCAGAGAGTTAAGTCTAAACTTTATAAAAACAAAGAGAAACAAGTATTTCTAGCAAAATTCTTTATTAATAGTTTCTGTAGGTATAATGTCACATAACAATGACAGAACATTATGCCAGTATAAGAGAAATCCTAACATCACAGTAATCTAAGTTCAAGCAGTTAACAGTCCTTTTTTGAGGAATATTGGTTGGTGCTCATGCCAGACATCCATGGCAACATCATGTTAAAGTATCTTCATGTTAAAGTACCTTGCAGAGTAAAGGCAGGAGCCCGGGCATGTGAGCTCTAGTGGGATGTACATAATTCCATGATGTGTACTAATTCTTCTCAAATTAAGGTAGAGTCTTCAACAAAGCTGCAAAGTAAATATGAGGGTTTATTTAGCATGAAATGAAACTGAGATGAGAGTCATAAGCAAGGAAAGAATGGGAATGCTCTAGAGTATATAATTAATTTTAAAAAGGTCAGCATTACAAACCCCCCTTCTTATGCACACCTTATAAGCAAAACTAACATCTCTTGTTAGAGTTCTCCAATATTAAGGTTACCAGTTATTTGCCATTTGTCATGTTTAATCCAGCTAATTACACTGAAAGCAGTCATTAGAGGCTTGTAAAACTCGAACCTGAGTTTTTAATCAAAATGTGAAAGCACGTTTTTGCTTTTGTTAAACCAGACTTCAAGAATGAGGTGGCACTTTAAGGCCAGCACTTGAACAAAGGTATTTCAGTTTAATCAGAGCCGTGCTTGCAGCAGAGCTCAGGGCCCAGCACAGCTAAACCAAGCCCTGTGTTAGTTGGGGGAGACTGGGTCACTTGGCTGAGCTGCTCTGGTGGAGCCATCTAGAAACAAGTCTAACTTTGCATATTTCTTACTTGGGGAGATCAGAGATTCTCACACCAAAATCCAGGTGCCTGATAACAGGTATCCAATGTAACAAGGGGAAAGGGTGTGAAATCCTGAGTGACTCAGTGAGCAGGGTCACACTTAGCTTATTTGTAGTGCTGGAGCAGGGCAAGCCTTGCTGGTTTAAAGACTACAGCCTTCCTTTCTGAAACCAGTGAGGACCCCTTAGAGTGCATGCAGCCTGCCAAGCACTTGCTGTGACTGCAGCTTTGCTCAGGATTTGGAGTTTGTATCTCAGCAGCCGAAGATACAGCCCTGTCCTGTCAGGACTGCAGGGGCGTGCAGTGTTTCCCTCACACAGTAACCTCTGGGAAGGGAGGGGACACAGGCAGCCAACCCAGCCATGTTACACTGCTCTTGGAACTACCACCAGCAGGAGGATGTAAAAATTTGCATCTAAAAATACATCTACCTCTCTGTCCAAGGAAGCAGAGCCTGGCCCCCAAAACCACAGGAGTCACTTGAGATTATTTGGGTTCAAATTTAGTGCTGCTCCACAAAGCTCAGCAGGAACCAATGCCATTTTTACATCACTCCTAACCTCTGGTTCTTGCACACAGGCAAAGAAGCCGAGTTCTCCCGAGGAAGGGCCCCCAGGACACACTCCAGTGCCTTTTCTCCCCTATTTTCCCCTTCCCTCAGGGACCTGCACCATGGGACAGCTCGGAAATTTTGGAGGTGTTGTCAAAGAACACAATGTCTGAACTATGGCAACACCAGTGCTGCTGTTCCAAGTGCAGGAATAGAGGGGAATCAAACCCTAGCACTGAGTTTCAAGGTTATAAATTTAGTTTGGATTTGTTATATCCACTTCAGAAGCCAGAGAAAGTCATTCCCAGTAGCAATGGGAAAGAAGACTCCTGGCACTAATTACCTTTTTAAAGTGTAAGGAGTTTAAGCCTTTCAGAGAAATTACCTAGCCTGTTCAGTCTGGCATAACTTCCAAGGCTCAAGACATTAATTTTTAGAACTGATTATGCTTATGTGCATTTCCATCAAATTAAAGCAAGCAAGCAAAGTATTTGTCCAATCACCTTCCCTGCAAAACAAGGATTGGGAAGCCTTCTCATAAGGTCTTAAAAAAGATGCATGGTGTAGCACTGTCACCCACAAAGAAAAATAAGAATAAAAAACCCCTCCACCATCACACCTGGCCAGGCACTACACAGTTACTACTGTGCCCAGGCTCTGCCCCCAAGGCAGAGAGAAGGAGCAGCTTAAGACGGCACAAAAGGTCTGGAATTTGCTTTTCAGGTACCAAATACCTGATCAATGTAATGGAAGGAAACAAGTAAGTTTTCAGACTTTCCAACATTCCATTATTTGAGTGCTTTGATGACAATTAGCAATGTTTTGCCAATAACTGAAAGGGGATCTTAGTGTTCACTAAAAAAGTTGGAAAAATTAAACATAGGAAAATGGGATCATTTCTGCACAATAGAGGTGAGGTAGGGAATTTTATTGAAAATACTTTTTTTTTTTACAAGTTCTTAGAAATAAACTTTTTTCTAATCTCACACAAACAGCTGAACCTCAAAAATTCAACTAAGCTATTATGAAACATTTATATTTACAGTTGCCAAAAGAATATACAGAACTGCCATGTTATGCAAATAGCCAAGTACCAGCTCACAGTGAGATACATCACCCCAGCATTCCCACCATCAGGAAGATTCGACATATGAAAGAATCTCACTATTCTACAAACCTTATCTCACAGAAAGGAAAGATTTTTAATAGTGTTGTGGCAAGGTCTCCACTACAGCATCATTTTACAAATTACATAATTTATGTACTCAAATTCATAACAAAAAATCTGTAGTAAGTGATGAACAAAGTAATAGTGTTGACTCTGAGCCTTTTATTGCATTTATTCAGTCATTCCCGTGAGGCTGATGCTGATCCCAATAGTTTTCAGTCATTTCCAACACCTCAATTCACACCATTCACTAATTTACAGTGGGTTTCAGTCAGCAAAAACTAGTGGCACCTGATTGCATCCCCTCTCCCTCTCAGTCCTAGGATGACCACGTGGAATCCAGACACAAACACACAGACAGTTTTACCTATTTACAATTACACTGAAACCCAAACCCCGTGAGTTTTATGGACATCCTTTACAGAGAAACCAAAACCCACTGTTTGGATCTCAATGTAACACAGCAACATTTTGTCCACCACATTTCACAATTTCCCAGAATCAAAACAGGTAATAGTTTTGTTTTTTTTTTTTTTGTAACAGCACCATAGGAGGAAGGCCTATGCTCTTTTCCAAGGTATATAGACAGGCACTAGTTACCATCCAGACATTTGAACTCCAGGTTGTGACAGCAACTGCTATATTTACAGTACAATATATTGCTTATCCAGAGTGGCTGTATAAGATGCATTTCCTGGCACAATAATTTTAACAGACACAAAAAGAAAGTACTGTAGTGCTTC
>WEIU01010620.1:175250-192750 GCA_013389925.1 Aegithalos caudatus | reverse complement strand
GTGAAACAAATGTTTCACTCCAGGACCAACAAAACCCAACAGACAGATCTGGAAGCCCCAGGAGCTCCCACCTCCACTAGAGCAGCACATCTGGCCCCTAAATTCAGACTCCACTGTAGTAAATACTATCTTACAAAACAGTAAACTTCTAGGTTAGGCTGTTCTAGGCATTGGTTTTTTTCTTACCACAGTCTGAGATCTCACAAGCTACACCAAACTGTTAACTCAGAACTGCCTTCCTAAACATGGCAATTTTATGTACAGCCTCATGAACACTGTCACTGAAACAACACTGAGGTACCTGAAACAATCAGGACTGCATGGATTTCCACTGACAGATTTTTCTCTCTCTCATGCTTCTGAAAAGCATTTAAAAGCAGGATTCTATGCTACACCTGCAAAAGGCATGTGGACACCCCAGCCAACAGGCAAACCAAGTTTGTCTTCTGAAGTTCTCCCCACTCCTATCCCTTTCTTTCACTGAAGATACAGCAAAGATTTCAGCTGAAAGCTCTCACTTCATGCTGTGCTCCATCCTTACATGAATAAACCCTTGAGTTTCAAAATGAGAAAGGAGCATGACTTACCATCTAGTAGTTCTAGAGTAACTGAGGGATCTACATATTCCCACCAGTGTTTTCCATCAGTTGATACTGGAATCTCCCAGTTGGACCACTTGCAGGCCAAGTGAATGCACACACATGCTATCACTGTGGGCTTGTACTGAAGACAGAAGGTGGTAAGGTGAAGGCTGTTGCACAAATTTCGTAGTGAGGAACCAAAGGAAACCAAACATGTAAAACAGAAAACCCAAAGAAACCAACCATTAACACACAGAATGAGAGAGCTTGTCAATCAACAGCAGTTAAACATTTTTTTGAATAAGTTAATAAGATATCTTACTGCCCTAGGAAAACGAAGGGCAGGGCATTTATCTGGTAGAAAAGTTTGTTTTTGCTATCAGAAGCCTGATGAACATTAAATAAATTTACCAGTTATTCTACTGTACTTGAGTACTAAAATGGGCAATATAATATGGTGAATTAAAATTCTGCAGGAGAATGCATAGAGCTGATTGTGCAGTCTCTGAATGACACAATCAGAAGGTCCCCAGCAGTTCCACAGCAGCCAGGTGAGTTATTTGTGACCTTTGCTTTCACCAGGCCTGGATTTGTGTCATTTGTGACCTTGTCTTCAGCCTCCAGCACCACAAACACATTGGTTCACTTTCAGTGCTTTAGCATAACTTCTCTTAACAGCTGCTTAAATACAGAATCTTGCCCATCAAGGAACCACCGGGATTTATTGATTTATTTTGAACAGTTCTAATAACCAGCAGATACTGTTTCAAAACTGTATCTACACATAATGTAATCTTTTTAAATAAAGGTTAAAGTAGTTTTGCAAGAGGCAAATTGAAGTAATCAAGAAATCAAGTTTAAAGTCTGCTCTCTAATTCTTTCTATGACAGGCTATGTCTACAAAACACCCACTTGAAATCCTAGAACTATAAATTTATCTAAGTAGTTAAGTTTTAAAATTATTTATTAAGATCAAAGAGCTGTTTCTAAAAGAAATTAACATTGGGCTAGTACTAGTCTGTCTAAAAAGAGAAATCAGCTAGTTGAAAATATCTTAGGCCCACTAGAATTTTATAAGTTAAGACCGAATAAATATATTTAAAGTTAAAACTGCCATTAACTACAAGCGTAAACTAAAAATAGTTTTGTACTTACCAAGATGCTCGGATTTCTAGGTTAAGTTTATCTCTCTGTAATCTTTAGCTGCTATTCAGGCTACCAATTTTAGACTTATGCACTCACAATCGAGAAAAAGTCATCAGAAAGCACCACTACACTTCTCATTGTGCATTTAAGCCCTTTGTGCCGTCAGGCCCTTGTCCAATACACCGCTCTGCAGGCGGGGAGGTACCACCACGGGAGGTGGCCCAGTCCCCCTCTGCAACAAGGGTAAGACACATCAGGGGGCCCTGCAGTAAAGGAAGCTATAGTGTGCTACAACAGTGCAACAAAGAGGTTCAGGATAACAACCTGTTGGTAGCCATGAAATAGGATGTCTGTGCCAAATCCTTGCTTGCTGTAAGAAAAGAAAAACAGAGAGATTAAAGATCGGCGCTAACTCGTCACGTTCGTTCCAAAATTCAAGCCGTTCTGCTTTCCAAAAATCATTGCTGGGTATTTCTAAAGTACTGATCTGGCCTTAGCTAACTAGCCTTTAATCTTTTCTGAGACACAGGAGACTGAGACACACTCAGTGCTGGAGCTGTCAGTCCCTTCAGTGCCCCCTCCCCCTGCACAGCCCCCGGGACAGTTCCCCTCCTACACCTGACAGGTGAGCTCTCTCCTCTGGGAAGCGCTGCTTCCCCACCCTCACCTGCAGGGGATCCCTGCCTGCACCTGGGAGTGCACAGGCAGGCAGTCCCAGCCAATTCACAGCACAGTGCTGCTCCTGCTCGTGGAGGGGCATGGCAGGACACCCTCCCACCTCCCCACAAACAGCCACCTCTCCCTCCCAAAGCCCTGTAACACAGCAAGCCCCCAAGCTACGTGGGAATAAAGAATTCAGTTTTCTCCTCCTTCTAATTAAGAGCACTGTAGTCGTAACATTTTGCTCCATATTTGTTAAACCTATGGCAAAGCTTGGATTGGAAACAGACAAATTCATCTGAGTTAGTCAGGAAAAAAATACAGAAACAAATCACAGGACTGCAACATGGCAGAAATGAAAACCTGACTTGGGCTGTTAGAGCCACAGAGTGCTGACCCCTAGAGTGACACCCCAATGCTCCTGACTCAGGTAAGAGAACTTACTGTAACATGCATTTAATGGAATGGCTGGGCACAAGGGGTTTAACCGCAGAGTGAATGCAGCCTTCAATGAATTCTTACTTTGACACTATCACTTGAAATCAGTGCTACCTGCAGAAAGCGTAGTGTTGAATTTTCTGTCAGAGGGAATACTGTTAAACTTTTATTTTAATAATGTTTCTATAAAGTTTGAGAAATACTGCAGTAGCTTTTAAAATTTAGTTTTTAAAAAGCATATTAAAATGTGATTTAACTCAACTTCTAAGAATTGCCAAGGAATAAAATTCAGATTTGTCTTTATGCTACACAGCTGGGTAGTGCCATGTGAGGAGAGTGTGGAAGTTGCAAGGTAAGAGATCTGTTCCTACTCACAAATTCTACTAATTCATAATAATCAGAAGGTGAAATAACAATGTGTTATGCTGTAACATTTAGTTTGCACACTGTAACATTAATTGCATGCCAAGAAACCAAGGAGCTCAACCTCTCCCTCCCATCTTAAAAAAAATTTTAAGGTGGAACTACAAAAAAAAAAAAGTGAAATGAGACTGTCATAACAAATAAAAATACACAATGGTTGAGTGAGACTGAAATTGATGTCTCGCTCTTCATTTTTCATCAAAGCAATGCCTAAAGGATCTTCAATGATTTATATACCCTGTAATGTTACGTGTTTGAATTAAGGGAGCAAGACCAAGAAGCATCTCTACTGTCACTGAAATGTCCCTTTTGAACAGGGAAGAAAAGCAGATGCCAGAAAACTTCTATTTAACATCAGCTTGAAAGATGAGTAAATCAAAACACATACCTGGAAGAAAAGAATCACATCTTGAAACACACACTTTAGCCTCAATCAAAAATTACTGTGCTTACCTTACCTATTACTACAAGTAGTATTCTTCTGTTTCAACTTATTTACAGCTAAATAATAATCACTGCCAAAACCAGCAAGAAATTTCAGCTCACAACTAAAGCCTTTGATAACACAAGGCACAACTGAAAATATCCATCCAAGCTCTTCTATGTTGGGCAGCTTTGGTTTAGCAGAATCCATCAGTGAAATTAAATCTAGTGAATTTTCGTTCCTATATTTTGGTGGTTTATTTCCATTACAGTAGTGGAAAGTGCATCTCCAAAATTTAAATTATCTTGAAGCAGGGGCTAAATAAAACAAGCCAGCAGAGCTGCTCTTGTATCTCACAAGCCACAGGACCGACTGCTACAAATGACCAGTTTTAGATTTTAGCATTCAGGAGAGATTTAAAACATCCATCCTGGCTCACTGCTGCAGAAGCAGCCACAAGACAGGCATTTGTGAAATATTCATCGATATTTGGAACCAGGACTTGCTGTCTGACACACCTTCCAAAGGCTATCTCCAAGAAACTACCAACTGGAAACCAAAATGCTTTTTATTGGCCATAGCCACACAATTCAACTGCTTGCAATTCCAAGATACCTGAGTCTTTTCTTCAGCACAGCTTAGCTTGGATCTTGGGATGCTCATGAAAACGTGACTGCCAAGTCCCCATTAGGAGCTGGTAACTGGCTATGCCTGCACCCTGACAAGGTGTGAGCACTCCCCAGAGAGAGGAGACTGCAGATAAGCCAGTCAGCATCAGAACAGAGAAACTTGCTGAAGTCCTTCTGGCAAAAGCAAAATGCCCCAGGCTCTGAGCAGAGGGATGCTGGAGGGTGCCTGGTGTATCTGGGAAGGGCTGGTGGAGGCCATGGTGTAGGCATTCAGGTCTGAGCAGTCCTGGTGGCTTTACTCTCTTGGAAGTATTTAAAGCTTGGGAACAGGCCCATAAAAGCCTGAGGTCAGAGTTCAGAATGGGAAGGCCGCCTGTAGCAGTGCTGGAGTGCAGCTGGTGTTCCACATTTTTCCACACCACTGAGATTTAAATTTTCTTATGAGAATACCCTCTGAAAAAGCTGATGCATTTTCACCTCCTCTTCTGCTGACTGTCTTTCTCAGCCTGAGTTAAGCAATGGCATCTGCACACAGATACTATGGGATATTTGAAGGATTTGACAGTGCAATTTCCACAAAAGATTAGTAAGGATCATGGGTGTTCAAGATACCTGATAACCTGCAGTGTAGTGAGAACAATCATAGAAATCCTTGAGATCTCATCTTCAGTTCCAAAAGGTTGTGCTCCAACACAGAGCAAGGAGTGACTGAAGACTTGGCAAGATGGAGATGAGGATACAGCTCCCAAGTTTCACCAGAAGCAGGCTGACAACAGACTGATTTTGCACCAGAGTGTAAGAGGACCGTGCCACAGTCTTGGCAGCAGGGCAGTTTCACTGCTGGTCATTCAGCTAATGTTGAAGGCAGCAAGGTTCAAAACCAGACAGTTTTTGGTGTTTTGGTGGGGATGTTTTCCCCTTTTCTTTTTTCCTTTCTTCTCTTCACTACTGGAGTGTTCTTGGAATGGGCACTGAAGCTTGCTGACAGGCCCTCACATATCCACTGCCTTCAGATTCCTTGGACCTGTGGGATCCTAAGGAATGATGGTCCTGTCTCCTCTTCTCAGTCTCTTGACACTGAGGAAGAATGGTGCAGAAAAAATACTAAGCCCACACCATTTCCCTTGTCTGCTATACTGACCAAACTGCAAAGATGGAACAATTTCATTAACCCATGAGTCTCTGAAGACCAGAAGGAGTAACTAGATATGTATGCCTGAATATCATGAACCATTACTTATCCATCCAGTTACCCCTTCTCTGCAAGGGTCTGTGTTGTCTAATAACACCTTCAAAAAGGCTTTCACTCTTACAGAAGAATTCTTTTTTTTTTTTCTTTAGTTGTATGTTGAAGCCATTATATTTATTTGCACCAATTCCCACTTACTAATTCATCTTCAGCTTCCAGCAACTGATTCTGGTGTGCCACTGCCAGACTAGACAGTCTTCTGACAAAGGACTTGGCTGAATTATTTGAGCATCATCAACACAACCTGGGATTTTATTTTTTCATTTTGTTTTTAAAAGGGGATATCTTACAGCTTAATAACAGGTTACAGTGACTGCATAAAACAGATTACCCTGGATGCAAGACAGCAGCAAGTGGTGGAGAGACTCAGCCCTCCTCTGAGGCACTGCAGTTCAGTCAGCCAAAGGGCCCTTTCTCACCAGCTGACAATTCAGGGCACAAACCCTAAGCAAATCCTGAAGCACAAGTGCAGACCTCAGCTAACCCTGCTGCCTCTTTTTTCATCAGTCAGACATTACATTCCTCCCTTCCTCCTCTCTCCAAATATGCAGTTGGAGGTTTTAATCATAACAGGCTTGGGTAACAGGATAAATTAACCATCTTTATTCAAAAAAGGTATCTCTGCCTCCTGAAATGGTGTTTTTTGTCCAAGATGAAGTTACCAGAACTGGATGAAATAACCTTGGATTTCTTTAACCTCTCAGTCAATTCCCTTAGCACTAAAGGTTTGACACTGACAAATCTTAGGTATATTTTGAAAGCTTCAGGACTCAGATATCTGAGTGTTGCATCTACTGACATTAAAAACCCACACAGTCCAATAAATAAATGTTCAGGGACAGAAAATTAAACACCTAGCACTGTGTCTCTGTATTTTGATAATCACTGTGCCCATCTCTTTGTCCTCCCAACACATAAAACCAATGTTCCATGGCAGTTATTCTGTCCTTGCTTGACTTGCATGGACGACTTCAAATTTTACATGTTTTAAATGAATTAATTAGTTTCCTTTTTCTTATTTTAATGAGGTACTCAAATCTTGTATTCCCATTCCTAGGGGCACAGGCTCCCAAGGATTCCATACACACACACTAAGGAGCACACCTCCTTCCTTGAGATTTTCAAACATCAGAGACATTACATTCACTTGCACCAGTCCTTGAGCTACACAGACTTGCAGCCCTCACTGAAGCCTTCAGATTTCAAGACCTGATACCACTTTCAACTTTGAAGTATTTTTTCAAGTCTTCTGACATTAAGTACTAGTTTAAAGATGTCAAATTAAAAAATTCATATTATCTTCAAAGTATGAATTTTGTCAGTACAAAAAATTAGCTTACAAAACACAAAGGGAAAAGCTGAGCTGCCTTAGAGTGGTATCTGCCCCTGATGAAAGGAAATCCAGTTTGTGTAGCAGTGTGCCTGTAGGCTGGAGTGACACACACTGCTGTGGAAATCCTGAGGCAACAAAACATTGCCCCCACCCTCCTCACAGCCTCAAACACCAAACAGAAGCACAGGGGCTCCCCAAGTCAGTCAAATGTGCTCACATTCACAGTCACTAAGAGCTAAGAAAAACCAAAGCAAAACCCTACAGAGCAGCTGGTGCAGACTACTGAGACTTCAGGTGCAACTGGACTCATGCACCAAGTCACAACCAAATCTGGGCAGAAAGCAGACAATCATTATCTTATACCAATAAAACTACTTATATAATCTTATATATATATATATATATACATACACTACCTATATAATCTTATAGAAATAAAACTACTTTATATGCAAAAAAGTTACAGCACCAGCCTTACTCAGTGTCCAAAGACACAATACCAGGAAGCTACAGCAAGTAAGAGACACACTTCTTTAAGAGAACACCATTAATTCCAGAGTTACTACAAACCAAATCTAGTTAACAGGATTAGGCTGTACCTAGCTTTCTTATATTTTATAGAGGGAGAATAAAACAAAAACAAAAACTTTGAAGCACTTATGCCTTTTCCACTACAAAACCAGCTAATGACTAGAGACTAACCACCGTGGTCTGATCATTTCAAAACACCTTTTACTTAAGAAACATAAATTGAAAAGCTTATTTTAGATGCTTTTACAACTGATATCTAATTTTTTTCATCCTACATCTTATAAGAGCCCGTTTTCATCTTTTTTTAAACCTCCAAAAGAAAGCAATTTGAGAATTAAAGAAGATGTGCCAAAATGCCACCAAAACTATAGAGAACTAACCAGCTTTTCTAGCCAGTCACATTAATGAGCTGCATACAAGCTGCAGGATATGTTTAACCAAAGGCTTGGGGTTTTGTGCTACCATCCAAAACAAGTAAGGACACACTGCTCCAGAAAAACAATTAGTCACACCTATTTGCATGTGACAGCAGACTTGCTATGCACTCTTTATCCCTCAGTCCATTACCTGAAAATTTTGCTAAGACAAAAAGCTGGAATTAGCCAACAAAACTGGCTAATCAATGGGCAAAACTACTTCAGAGTGGAAATCATTAGCTCAGAAGGATACTATGGATCTGGCCAATCAGTTTGCAACTGCTGACTGCTTCTGTCATTCCAGAACACATGGAACAGGTACTACTAAAATCAAAGCTAATAAGAAAACAAAAAAAAAATTATGAAGGGCAGAGGACGGGACTTTATGAATCTCTAAAAGGTTAGGATAAAACTTTTAATTATTTTAAACATACACTTTGGATAACATGGTTGGTGAAAAATTGTATTAGACAAATAACATTACTTTCAAATTTTACTAGAAAGGTAAAAAAGGACTTACAGAAGTGGTTAAAAGTCACTGACCTCTCACTAACTGTGTACATTTCACAACATCTGTGTGTGGATGTTCAATGGTAATCTCAAAACCTGAGGAGTTACAAATACATTTTAGAATTATACATTTGCATCTGTAAAACAAAAAACAAACCCCTTATGTTTCCCCACACATCTAGAATACTTGCTAAACCTCTGCACTGCAGAGTAAGTAACATTATTTAAGTGCCTTTTATTCTTTACTTTTTCATACTTTTGAATGGCAGATGGTAAAGCCACTTTGCAATCCATTACTAAAATATTCCTCCAGCAATCTCAAATCCTTTACACACGTAACCTGGGAAATTTCTGTCTTCTTAAAGCTGAATATATCTCAACATTTTCTAGCAAGTTACTAAGTCAGTAAAAACTGGACTGCAAACACAATGAAGTGTGTGTACATGTGTACTTCTATTAATTGATTTCTAGCACCTAAACATGTTGCATGCATGAAATTAGACATTAAGTCAATTTGTAGATCAGTGACTTAAGAAACCTTTCTTCTTGGTTTATGCCACTGTTTTAAGAATTAGGTCACTACTGTGAGCTATTTTTATTTAACAATGCCCCAAGTGGTATTTAAGAATATCTGAGCAAGTCAGTGTTCTCAGGCCTCTGGCTGGAATTGTCTCTATGGTATTTCAGTCAGAGGAGTGTCTTGACAGAACATTCCACTTCAAATTTTGGAATCATCTGAATCCATTAAATGTTTACACTACAACTTGTGCTGTTCAGAGCCAGCACCTGCTCCATTACAAAATATGGAAATTCAGAATGGGGAAGAGCATTGGGTACAAAGCTCTTTCCAACTGCTTCAGGACACACACACAGCCAGCCTACTACACATGACCTTATGGGAAGAAATGTCAATGTAATTACTACTTGGAGTAAATATATTTGGAAGCCTAAACATTTCTAACTCAAATTGTCAGAAACATCTCTTTCACAAGCACAGACACACCTTTCTTCTCCACAGTGAACACAGCAGAACTGCTAACACAAAACTAAATTCACAGGTCAGAAGTTATACACTTAAGGAAAACACTTAAACTCTAGTGTACCAACAGCACATTAAAAATCCAGTTTTTTGGATCCCACTAGCTCTTCATGGCAAGTTGGCTGCACAGGAGGTATTTAGAGACATACCTAAAGTTTGAAGCATTATTGTTTCAAGTATAACCAGCTCTTGGGCTTGCTGAAGGTATGCCTGAAACAAACAAGCAGAGAGGTAAAAACACAGCAGTAACTCCCTTCACTTCAGAACTTCATTCACACTCTGCCTCTCTGACACAGCACCAGCAACCCCATCTCAGCAGGCAGGCCAGTGAGCACTGACAGCTCACAGCACTGCACAGGGGGTTACATTCTTCCACAGGCACTGCCACAAATTCAGCTCCACCTGCCTGCCTTTCACAGGAAGATTAACTTAAGTCTGCACCTCAGACAGTCTATTCCAGAAAAGCATTTCTGAGAGCCCAGGTGGGTGCTGTGAGAATTTTAAGATGGAGCAATCTCCTCAGGTTTCATAACAAATAAGTGATTTAATAATTTAAGAAACTGCATTAAGTAATAGAATTACTTAAATGGTGTAAAAAAAGGCTTTTTTTTCCCCCCATGGCTGCAGACAGCAATAATCCAGCAAGACAATGTAACAAATCATTAGAGGAAATATCATCTTTCAAACCATGTATCTTTGAAACCATAACTTCCACCTACATCACTCTTTGTATCCAGTTGTGGCTCTTGAGGATGAAGACAGGCATTTGCTACTTTAATAACATGTTCAAGTTTCCGTGGCTGTTCTTCCACTTTTGCAGCCAAAAACAATGCCGTGGGAGACATTATCTGGAGAAGAAAAACATGTATTTTTTAACTTTCTACAAGCAGGACTTCAATTTTTATGGAGTCTAAACTAGCATAGAAAAGGTTTAAGAAATTGGATTTGTGGCTTTTTTTTTTCAGTTTCGAAGTCATGCAAGGCAACAAAAATATAACTACTCATGTTTTATTTTGTAACTGATGCAATCCTCTCAGCAGCACAGGGAAGGAATAGCATAATGTTAAATTACATTTGTGAGTAAGAAGTCTGAGGTCAAACTAATTCTAGTTCAACATAAAAAAAAAATATTTTGGCCCAGAAGACTTAGTCAGAGTAGAACAGGCTGTTTCAAATTAAATATACTTTGTGAGAAAGTTCATCCAATTTCTTCACAGAGCGAGTCCCTACACCATCTCTTCAGTAAAACAGCTGATCACAAATTCTGCTAGCATTTAATTCTCCTAGAGAGTGAGAAACTGCAGAGAGCTTTAATAAAAACAGCCTGTTATATAAACATAGGTTCTACAGGTAAAAGAAACTTTACTCTCTAACACACATATATTCTTGGAAACTTTATGCCCAGCAGTATCTGGAGAACAAAGCATAAGGATCTGTAAAACACCAGTTTTGGCAAGTGTTAGTAAAATGTCGTAAGGTGGCAGCTCAGTATCACCTAAGAGTTAGCTGTGAGTAGAATTTTGGTGCCTGCTGTCAGCTAGAGTGGCTGATGTGTGCAGACAGAACACAGCAAACCACAAATCACTGATGAATGAGGCTCTCTTTGCATGCAAAAGCTGCCCATGTTACCCAGGAATTAAAATGGGACTAGAAATCATCTAGATGTAAGCTGATTAAAATGGTTAAAATTAAGCCAGTAGAAAGCATTTATTCAGAGACTGAAATAGCTGCCTGCTGAGTATTTAATTAATGCATGCTGCAAGTAGTGCATGTATTGGATTTCTCATTCAATGCCCAAATAGAACTAAGCTAAATAGGGAGCATATCCCCTTTAAAGTCAGATTTGCTATTTTTTTTGCCAGTAAGCAGCCCTTTTTTAATGCCAAAATGAAACATTTGGTATAAAAATTTACACTATCTGCAAAACTGCAAGAAACTAATTAAACATTTAGGGGAATAAATTTCAGAAGCTTTCAAATGTACTGAGAGTACTTTTTGCATCCTTACATCACTTTGAAACGTCTGCTTGGATCTTAAGTAAAACTTTAAAGTTGGCAGACTTGAAAATTGACACTCTGGTAAGGCAATACCCTTTGATGGGTAGAAGTGTGCCATGAGAAATCTAGCAAAAATCTCAGCCTATAAAAACCAACCACCCAAAACAAGTCACAGGGAGAAAATTCTTTTACAAGGGAGACAAGAACTCCTGTTTTCTTTTTAAGACTCTTGTAACCTAAGCCTGATGAACAAATGAAATAAAAACCCAAAGTGAAGTGCTGCTGAACAAGGCCATATTAGCACTGTCATTTAATACTTCTGATGATTCTGCAGAAGTTCCTATCCCCATTGCTTGCTGTAATGATTTGAAATTCTGGAAGGAATTTCCTTTGCCAGGGAGATACTACTTGAAATGTGTCTCACACTGGGAGACAAAACTTTTAAACAGTAAATGTGATGGAAATACTTTCTGGAGTTCAGAAAGTGAGAAAATCAACAGCTCTGAAGTGGCAGAACAGGCAGAAGATGTCAGGCAGCACACACAGGCATAACCCAACACACACATATCATATAAAGGTGTTTCACAAACTCCATTTTAAACAACTGCCACGGCTGAAAACATTTCCATTTCACAGAGGCATTATTTGAACCGAGTCACCAATGACTGCACAATTAAATCATCAGCAAATTCTCACTCAGTGTTTCTCTGTGTCTGACTGCACCAAAGTTCTGCTTCCTTCCAAAAAGCACCACCAGGCTGCCTTCAGGATCTCTTCTGATTTACTGAAGCAGATCAGATCTGGCCAAGAAGTCTCCACACAATTCCTGATCTCCAAGACCTTACACAAAACACAGCTCTGGAGGCTAATTAAGTCAAGCTGATTAAGTTTCATTTAACTCTGGTTCATCAGAAATCTATGTACAGCCCAATTAACTATTTCCTTCAAAAAGAAGTGTTGGCTTCTGGCCAAAGAATTTCAGGTCTTTGTCTTATCTAGGACAAGTATTCTCACTCCCAGTTTAGAGTAGGCCATTATTTTTAGCTCCCTTGGTATTGATTCAGAAAACTAGACATCCTAGCAAAATTCCAGACTTGGCACAAATGTAGTCTTCAGTGAACACACCCTGCTAAGTGTATAACTGGCAAAGCTACTCAAATGCTTTCATTCATTTTCAATTACCAAAAATGGCAAAAAACCCAAGCAAAGTAGAACAAAAACCCCCAAGAAATTAAAGAAACATACTTGGACAAAGCAATAATACATTTCCTATATATAAATATCTTAATTTGATACCAACCCAAATAATTTAGAGTAATTATATATTATGCACCCAAAACAGTCTTAGAGAAATCCTCAGAACACATGTAATACATGACATTAAACCCCACTTTATTACTAGCTGAGAATCTTGGAAACCAAGTCCCACAGAAACAGGAAAAAACCCCAAAACATAAGAGCCTTGTTAACACAAACCAAAAGCATTATACAGCAGTTTCACTGGGGACTGTGGCACAAATCCTTTTGCACTTAAAAAGTACCAGACAGTGTAAAGACAAAGGCATTCAGGAAAATCTGAGAGCACATCTGCAGCGTGCATGTAGTTTTCTGAGAGCTCCCTCCCCCTTTTAATGACAATATTTGTGTGTTTTTAGATTTGATACAGTTTAGCCTAAGACATTTAGTGCTTCTAGCCTATGGGAGGGTTTTCAAGTTTGAACACAAAGAGCTGTGAGGATTTTTTAAAATTATAACCAGGAGCTCACATTGCATAAAAGCAGCAAATATATTAAATTGCAGCATTAAAACCAGAAGTGAAGTACCCAAAACAGCCTCACTAGAGCTTGAAGTGTGTTATGAAAGTTTCAAGAACTTTTGCAAAGCTGCAAAGTCAACTGTTTAATACTGTGATTTGGACAAGGCACAAGGAAGGGAATGCAGAAGGACTGGAAACAAAGCACCCTCCACACAACTCACCTACCTTGCACTTGAAGGAAGCAAATTCCTCATGCAGCCTTCTTTAGGCTCTTCACTAAGTTGCACTGCATGTCACAAAAACCCCATGACATCACCAAGATTATTTTCAACTGGTGTGGTATTCCACATGGCATTTCCAAGGATTCTATTTAAAAACTACAGATACCATTTGGATGCCTTACCTCTCACTGACAGCATATGAAGGATTTTTCCCCATTTCTGTTCTACAAATCACAGTGTACTGAAGGATAAGCATCTAAAAGAACTATTTGCTACATGACAATGTAACACACCAAGTACTATAGAAACAGTATTTGCAGAAGAATTTTAATTTTGAAGTTATTTTAAAGTATAATAGTGAGGCTAGTACTGCCTATAAAAAGCCAGGGTGCTCCCTCCCATCCCAGTATTAGCACAGACTAACTTTATCCTCAGCAACCCAAAGTTCCTATGCCCTGGTCAGCAATATAAAAAGAGTAATTTGTGCTGAGGAGATCCACAGTAGCTCCTGTCATTTGCACAGCCAGGGAAATTGGTAGTCAGGGCATCCAATTCTGCCTCCCAGAACTGGTAAAGCAGTTTCCATCCTCA
This sequence comes from Aegithalos caudatus, assembly GCA_013389925.1. Classification (NCBI taxonomy): domain Eukaryota; kingdom Metazoa; phylum Chordata; class Aves; order Passeriformes; family Aegithalidae; genus Aegithalos; species Aegithalos caudatus. The sequence goes on along the minus strand of WEIU01010620.1, from coordinate 178,806 downwards.
CTGGGGCACAGACACCTGGCAAGGACTTTGCCTGCCTCAACTGCACCATCAAAACCTCAGTACCTCTTTGCACCTAAAAGCATGTACTCTGTAGGTAATACAGGGCAACCCAGAAGTGACTTGCTAGCTCACAGTAACATGACAAAAAAGGGGTATTTGGCCATTAGAGCACTACATGGAATACATTCCCAATGGACCAGGACTACATTAACTGGTACCTGCCAGCCCTGTGTCTCTACAGATTGAAGGTACTCTTGGGAATTCTGTTCTCTGTTCACAGATGACTCAAACTCCTCAAAGCCTGTAAAACTGTTTAGCAGTAACTTATACAAAAGAAAAAACCCATAAAATTAAGGCAACATCTATTCAGCAACTGAGCTTCCATGAGAAGCCCTGTTGGTTACCAATGAAGTGATGTCACATATGTGACATACATGTATATTTGTATAACCTGGCACTTACACATGATGATAAATGTGCAAGTGCTCATTACCAGACTAAAAACATTAATCTACCAATAAAACAAGACAACACAGGTCACATTTTTTCAGCTGAAGATCATAAGACATTCTGACTAACGGCCATCTAATCTTCTAGCCCCAGCATTCAGATTCTTCCCTGCCATGGATAAACAGCACCACGTGCACACAACAAAGCAAATTAGATATACTGCATATCCTGTAGGATATTTTACCTTTCAGACTGCCAGTGCCTTACTACTCCTAAGGGTTACTTTCTTCTTGCACAGGTGAATACTGTTACATTATTTAGCTTGCCAAGTACTCTGGAGATTTGATTTAAGTATTTATTAGAGTTCTGGGCTTTTGCTTTCTCTACAGAGGACCTAATGGATGGTTTGGGAGTATTTTAAAAGTGACTCCATTCACTGAGACCCCTACAGAACTGTGAAAAGAAAATGCCCTTGCCCATTAGCACATACACAAAGCCACTCTCTGGCCTTATGGTCATTAAGAATTACAAGAAGGAGTTCAGCAAGAATCAGTGTTACTGAGGTACAACCTGCAGTTCACTTGCCTTTAACGTTGAACATTATTACCTGAGAATTAATTAAACAGTACACTTCCCTTCCCTGTAATAGTTACAGCTTCCTGCTCTTACATAGCTCACTTGTGAGTTTTAAGATTCATAATTTAACTTAAGCCATAGTTTTAATCTAAAGATCACTATGCATCCAAACACTGCTGTGCTGCCAGTTCCAAGTGACTGTCATTTACCAGCATCCAGAGCAAACCCAAACACAGCAGCCAAAGCTCCTTGCTGCCTGAATCCAGCCCAGGTTACAGCTGACAGTACAAGCAGGGCTCCAGGATCACTCCAGCAGGTGCCAGAACAGGTCTGTGGCTCTGTGCATAAACAGCAGCTCTACTCTGAGCCTCTCTCCACTCCAAGCAGCTCCAGTTTGTCAAGCCCACAAGCCACTCACAGCCCCAGAAAACTTTGGATGCCTCACCAGCTCCTTTTCCACCAGCTCCAGGTTACTGCTACATGGGCAGAACAGCAGCAGGGGAGGAGAAGGAGGAACCTGCATGGATGAACACTGCAGTTTTGGTATCAAGCTGCTGGAAATCTGAGTTTAGCTCAGATTTGGCATGAAAAATAATTATATGCATTTCTGAAATGTACCTACAAATGAGTATTTCCAGCTAAACGGGCACCAAAAAAATGCCCATTTGCTCAATAATAATAAGCAAATTCATGCCAGAAAGAAGAGCCGTCTCTCCTTGTACCCCACTGGGTACCTGCCCCAAATGCAGACAGGGCAAGGTTTGCAAGAGTCTACCTCTTGGTAAATAAAGGTCTGCCCTGACCTAGACCTAACATCTGTCACAGTCTCAATCTGTTTATTTTGTCACCCAAAGATCCAAGAAAACTCATCCTTAACATTTAATGACAAACCATCCTCGCTGTGAACTGGTCTTCCTTGAAAAAAGCAAACAAACACACAGAACACCTAGACTATTATGATATTATTTCCCCACCTACTGCATCCAGTACTGGGCATTAAAAAAAAAAAAAAAAAAGGCTGATAGATTTCTAAGTTATGTCCAGTTCCATAGCTGTTATAATATTCCTCATTAACAGCTAGCATTTTTACTGCAAAATTCTGTTCTTAGCAACACATTCTGTGTTCAGAGTCAACATGTCCAGTTTATTAGGCAAAGCAAGATTTACCTCATCAGATGTAAAAATTTTTTCTTGTTTAACATGACTTATCATACCACTTAAGACTAGACTAGCTAAAAGAATTTACACTGCTTCAGGAACAACTACATAATCCATATGGATACAGACATAACCACTTTATCACTGTCAGACACACCATGCCAGAACTTCCACTGACTTCACCAAGAAAAATGCGTGTTCCTACACATTAGCCTTTCAAACTTCAGCACATAAGCACCAGCCACATTTGAAACATCTAAATGTATTCTTCACACATCTGAAATGTGCTGGCTGATGGTGCCTATTTATTTTTTTTTTTACCTTGATGGCAGAAGATAAAATCTAATTGCCGCTAGTTAAAGTTGAAAACAAGTATCATTAGCGTTTCTAAACCATTGATAAGGAGCTAGAATTCCTAAAAACAAATCACACTTCACACTCCTGCATGCGACACTTTTCAGTCAGAACTGCCAAAATTATGGGCATGTTATCACCAAACATAAAATCATACTTACATTTCGGTTAAATTTTGTGAAGGAATGATGCATATAAAACCTGTGCATGTAAACAATTGCAGTATTTATCGTAAGCTGAGATCTGGAAGATTAAATGAAGGAAACACTACATATTAACAAAATTGTCTACAAGAACTGAAAGCGACGCGCTTTCCACATCAATCACTGCTCTCAACATTCTGGCTTCAGCCGAAAATGGACAAGGGACGTGACACTTCAGAACTGATATGAACACATCCTTGACTGATACTAACACGTATCGTTCCCATCTGTTTGGCGGATCATGTGGAGATTCCTGCGCCAGGCTCCCCACAGTCACCCACGGAATGAAAACTCCTCAATGGGCGACATACACTGAAACGCGCTCTCAAGCGCTTTTGTTTTGTTCCAGTTCAACTATTTCAGTAAGGGATTTGAAGGTTTGGCCTTGCTCTGATCGATTTTTTTTTTTTTCTCCCTTTAAAAATCACATTAAAGAATGGCTAAAGAGGAGTTGCCCGTTTCGGGGAAAACGGCAACTGAGATTTACTTTCCAAGTGCCCCCAGCCGCAGTCACGGCCACGAAGGCGGCTGAGGGCAGCGGGAACCCGAGCCCCTCGCCCGCCGACAAAGAGCGCGGCGCGGGGGCTTCGCCAGGCTCCTCCTCCCATTCTGTGCCTCCAGGCCACGGCTCCATCCCGCTGGAGCGCCGGCCGGGGCTGCGGAGCAGCGGGAAGGGTCCCGGGGAGGGCTCCCACACGAGGGAAAAGGTCTCCCGCCGCCCCTCCACACGCGGCCCCCGCCGCCCTCACGCCCGTCCCCGCTCGGATACACGTTGAGGCGCTGGCCCATGTCTTGGATGAGGTTGGCCGCCTGCT
>WEIU01010620.1:134613-175124 GCA_013389925.1 Aegithalos caudatus | reverse complement strand
GGGGGCGGCCATGGCGGCCGCGGGAGGAGCGTTCGTGATGCGCTGGGACCGCGGGAACTGGGAAGGACCTTTGGGCTTATCCAGTCCGGATAGCCGTCAGCCCGGCACCGCCACGGTAACCGCGATAAACCAGCGAAGGGCCATGTGCCGAGCACCTCCAGCACCTCCAGGGATGCTGACCACCACCTCTCTGGAAGACCTGTCCCCTTGCCTGACCACCCTATAACTGCGTATCTATTTCATACGATAGTTCAAATATCCAATACCGGTCTGGATAACCTTTGTGCTTAATAAAGTGCAAAAAAGATAGAAAATGTTAGAAGCCAGGATTCCTTTTTTAATGCAAGCAAATGACAGAACAGTCTACTGGGAAGAGGACGCAGAAAGGGAGAAAGGAAGGAAAGATTTAGAATGCACAACTAGTTCCTAGAAAATTCCTGTCTGCTGGCGATATCAGCATGTAGGCACTTGAGAAATGCACAAGAAAATTATGGACCTTGTACCATTGCAGATGAGCAATGCAGCACGTCAGTGATGCTCCTTGTTCTCTCTGGGCACTGTATTCAGCCGTGGATATGGATAGGTACGGATTCTCAGCAATGGTTTGACTTTATGGATTCAGGGTTCAAAGAGTGCAAAATGGTATTTAAAGTTCTGATCGCCATGGATGAAAATGAGAGCTCTGAGTGTTCTGCTCATGTTCAGTACATGCCACTACCAGTCTGCAGTGGTTTTGTTAAGTCACATCACAATGAGTTCTAGAACTTCAGTGCCAATTTTACACAAGTAGTTGTAATCTTAGAACTAGACCCAACAGAATACTGATGAAATACACAGATGTATAATGCAGCACAGACACGAATTTCTGATCTTCCCAAATGTACATCATCTTTAAGATCCTGCATATGCAGAGGAAATTTAACCTCAAAGACTTCTCATGTAATTAGCTGATCTTCGACTTCATATTTTTGTGTCTGTAACAATTAAGGTACAGTGTTTTACCTCATTTAAATCATTGTGCAAAGCTCATGGAGTTTGGTGTTCAACTTAGATTCTTTATTCCTGCACTAATTGGTGGAAGAGTATTAAGAATGTTCTCATCTGACTGCAGTTAGAATTTTACATTAGCTTTGTTAATGAAATGAAAAGATGGAGGGAAGATTATATATATATCTCCCTGTCTTAAAAATTGTAACGTATCAAGAATAGGTAGAATATCATTAAATTATGACAGTGCATAATGAATATGATTTATGCAGGGTATGCACATTAATTAACTCCCATGCAGGGTACTGCAATCACTCATTTAGTCACAGGTTAAGGCAATTAAATACTGTTCTTGCTATTGGAGAGGTTCCAGACCTTGGTCCCCAAAGATGTGACATTGCATTTTCACTAACTTAACTGGCTTCATTCATAAAAATTTGAAGAATTAATCCAATTAAAATGTATTGGAGGATTCACAATGTATTTTCCTCTTAAATCTGCTTAAACATCTGTGGGAATCATGTATAGAGAAGGGAAATATGAGAACCAAATTGTCTTTTGACATTGAAATTTAATTAAAACAATCTGGTTGAAAGATAATACATGCTGAAAACTCAATGCCTGCATGTGGACATTTAAATACAAAAGGTCAACAGAAGTCTTGTGAACCTGAGGACAATAAATATTGTTAAAGCTATTTTCTGGCTCTTCTTTTCCTTTTACATAAAACCTTGATATTCTAAACCTTTGAGCTGCTGACTGCTTCAGCTCCAACTACTACATAAACCAGAGCTTTCTCTGTAGTCCAACAGAGGCTGGGATCAGCAAGAACTGCTGATGTTCAGCATCCTTCAGGTTCAGTCTGTGGCAGCTATGGCCAGAGCTAAAAACAACTTCTGTCCAATACTGTTTTGCCTGGAATGTTCCAAGACTGAGCAGAAGAATGGTGACACCACACATAGCCAGCCAATGTTCCCATGAGAGCAAAGACTGCAAGTGCTAATCTGCATTTTTCTGACTGGTACAAAACTCTCTTGGGAGGAGGATGCCCATGCACTCACTGGATAATAATAAAATTACTGTTTTATTATTAATCAATAGTCTATAAAGCAAAACATCTTTCCATTCCTATAGCAGGACTCAAACTAGGGAGAGCATTAGCACTTCAACATTTAAAGTATCCAGCCTTACTTTTAGGAAGCATTTAGTGAGGAACATAACATTAACCCATACTGTTGGCAAACACCAGTATTTATTGTGACAGTGACAGTGACACACCAAGTATTATCCACACAAATACATGATTTCTGCACCTATTGTTCACATTGTTGCTGATGAATAAGTTCCCAATGGTGTAGGTGGCAGCTAAAATGTAAAGTCCCCACACAGACCTTTCCCATCCTGTCACAACATTGACAAAGCACGAGTGCACCTGCAGTGCTGAGCTGAGTTTGGTGTGCTGCATTTTCCACCAGTGGATAAAAGCAAATCTTGCCTTTTATTGGGCATCAACACTGTTTGAATTCTGTTTTAATAGTCTTTCAAATTCTGTTTGTCCATCATAGCAAAGACAGAAATGTAGTGGGTACATCATTTTCTCAGCTCTTTCCTTCCTGAGAATCAAGTCCTAATAACGTGGCATTGATTATAATTCAGAGATTCCTATTACATCTGCAAAAGATGAAATCTCTCCTTTATTACGAGAGCAGGGATTTCAGAATTGTTTAAAATCCTCAGGCAATACCTGTGCATACTCATTTCCAGTACCCTTGCTTTTGTTTTGGAAATAACAGGAAACTGTCAGATAATTGTCAATTTTATTTTTTCATGTGTACAATTGCACATGCCACTAGATATATAAGGATATTATTTCCAAAGTTTAGCAGCTTTAGTATGTCATAATTATTCAAATTGCTTTCTGCTAAGACCCAAAAATTCCAGAGCATTTCCAGCCTTGAGTTTATCCTGTAAAAACAAAACACATTCGAATGTTTGTGCTTAGCTCATGCTTAATTCAAATGCTTTTACTTGTGCTTTAAAGGGGACTGAAGGGTCTCTTCCAATCTTTGCAGAAATCAGTGTACTGCACTGATTTTTCAGTGTTTTATCTTCAGTCTCAGAGACTGAAAAAGGAGTGAAAAAACTCCTCAAATGTAAAAATCATACCTTCAGTTTATGGTCAAAATCATCCATTGAATCAATCAATTTTCCAGGTTCCAGTTCCCCAAGTGGAAAAGGGTAATCTGTCCCCAAAATAACTTTGTCCTGGTAATAAAAAAATGTACATTTTGTAGCAACATTAAACAATAGGGTTTAAATAAGATTAATATTAATGTGATACAATATTATAGTAACATTAATGTTATATTTTAAACTCATAATTTTAAATGTTTTTCAGATTTTAAATTTCTTTTTAATTAAACAATAGAGCATGGAATGTATATTTCTGGAATGTATAATGAAGTACAAGAAATCACATGTATATATTGGACTGATTAATTATGAAAGTGAATATGAAGGTTGTAACTTTCACTAGGAAAATAACAAAGCTTGAAAACAATTACTTAAGAGTCTTTTGGATGCATTTTATTTGGAAAAATATGCGGCTTATTTATTAATCATTTTTATGGTGGCTAACTTATGGTATTTTAATTCTGATAAGCAGAAAGTTGAAAATGCAAATCCCAGGCCTGTGGCATTGCTTGGGTGAATAAAACACAGAACTTGTTATAATATTTGAAGTCTCTTACCAGAGTTCAAGACTGAAATAGGGTGAAGAAAACATCATTATTTTATTTTCTGAAATGGTTTGTTTTTCTTACTTGTCAAATGCTTTTAAAAAAACATTTTGAAAACACATTTCCTACTCATTCTGATTTTCTGTACTTTGGTGCTGGTTTGAAAGGTAAGAGGTCTGCCCAAACTGCAAAGATTAATCTTGGTTAAGTGTTGCCATAATTAAATGGCCAATAAAGGATACACAGAATTCTTCCTTCTGAGTTTTGCCTTTCTCATTCCATGCTCTGCACTGCTGTGTGAAGTACAAAATGTGTGTCAGACTTTTGGATACATTTCTTTATGAATATCAGGAAGTTCTCCACCAAACTCTGAATAGATGCTTGGATTTGCAGTGCTGAAATTCAAATTTTGGGCTAAATACACCCACACAAATTCAAAATTATCAGTGGGTGAGAGGAATGTGTACTAAGAAATACAAAACAATAAAATTCTTCTCTGTGCTACTCTAAAAGATGTAATAATGGCAGTGGGGTACTACTGAAAACATGATACAGTGAAAGTTACTACAAATACTTAAATACTTTTAAAAAGTATTTAATTTAATTTAGTTTAATTTAATTTAACTGGTATTCAGCTTCAGATAACAAAACCTAAATCTCATTTACAAAATTTCATATATTTCTGGAAGTCTGCAGCTTTTTTTAAATGCCACTGTCTTTGGCTGGGACTGGATATTAACTGTGGGTTTGAAACACGCCCCTGAAAATATGGGTGACGTGATATGGTTTGTTTGTGAAAGTAAGTCAGTGAAAAGAAAATTCAATAAAAATCTGTGTGCAACATCCCTGTTATCAGAGATGAAAAGAAATGAGCAGATCCTCAATAGGACCACATTGTTACAGGCTCATTTTCTCTCTGGAATGGTATTTCCCCATTTTATCAGCCTTGGAGGGTGCACACTGCCAACTCTCTTGATTTTATCACAAGTCTGTTTTCCTCTGGCTTCGTCTCCTGCAGGCTGAAGTATTTGAAAAAAACCACGGTTTTCATTAAAAATGTATGTTTTTAAATGTCTCATGGATTTGAAATTGAAATGATGAATTTTGGACACCTGTTATAATGTTTCAACTCTGTTACCAGAGTTCAATACTGAAATGGGGTGAAGAAAACACCATTCAGTTATTTTCTGAAATGGTTTGTTTTTCTTACTTGTCAAATGATTAAAAAAAAATTTAATCTCCACTAGATGTCACCCAAAAGTCTCTGAAAGAACCCACACAAACCTTCAGCCAAAATCTAAACAGAAGAGACACATTCTATTGTTCTCTCCTATGTTCTGTCCTATGCTCTAATTTATTATAGAAGAATTAACATAAGATTAACATAGGAAAATTTATGCCCTCTGTCTAATAAATCCAGTTCTGAGCATAGACAAAACAAAATAGATTTGGATGTGTGCACTTTGAAACAGCTAAATATATTATTTTATTTATAATATTCAATTAAATACCAAGACGCTTTTTTCAGATAAGAAAAATAAATGTCATGTATTTTATGGTAAAAAACCCAACTAAAAACCATACCAGGTTTACATGAGAAAGTGTATTTCTAAGTAAAAGAGAAGGAAACATAGAATTTGTTCAATAGATCTGTTTACTAGGGAAAGTCATGTAAGACAGCAAGGTTTGTATATTCTTATTTACATCTCCTATATACTAAACCAGAAAGACATCCCACATCCTGATTGGAATAATATATATTTTTCTTTTCCTCTCTATGCAGATATATTTTCCCCTTTATTTGAAGGTATTTCACAGCTGATCATAGGATCTATTCATTAGTAGTAAAATTAAGAGCTGTAAATGAGTAAGAAAAATTTAGAAGCAGCATTCATGCTGTGCTCCCAGTGATCTTAGGCTGTCCATTTGTGCCCTTTGAGCTTCTATAAAATGGGGGTTGCAATACCTGTCTTTAGCAACCAGCTTCAGAGGAGTGCTGTGAAGCCTCTGCAGATGAATAATGCTCCTACCATAAGGGAAGTACTGTTATATTCTTCCAAACCTTATCAACAAAGTCAATTTTCCCTAGAAGACTTGGAGGTCGATTCCTTAATTAGCACATCTCTCCTATTAGAGAGGTACATGGGGCTAATGATTAACCTCAGTGGACCTTGCTATTCAGCACAATTTTTTTTCACAGTAATAAGGAGCTACATCTGAAAATGAATCTCAAAAAGCTTTAAGCATGACTTCATCCTCTTACATAAGAAAAAATTGTATCTGCCTTGAATTTTGCCTTCTTTCCTACTATCATGATACACTTGAAAAAAATACAGAACGCTCTAGTCAGTTCAGCTCCAACTCCTGGCCAGCCTTTGGATGATGGCTCTGGAGGAATCACCATGGGGAAGTTTTTGCAGAGATGCACTGAATCATTTAATCCCATGTCAACTCAGTTCTTCACTTTTTATAGCCAGCAACGCTGGGGATTTTGTGTTTATTTGTATTCACCTCGTGCTACCTCATCATGGGGGGAGCGAAGGACTGCAGCGATTCTGCACTCTTACCAAATTCTTTCTCAGAAATGTGTATTTCTTCTTCCATCCCCAATTAACCTGCACCCCAGACTAAGAAGGGAGGAGATTAAATGGACACAACTCATCAGAGCTGTCAGTGGACTTTGGCATTGATCAGCTCCAGGCCAGCACGCCACGCGCTGGTGCAGGCAGTGGCTGTTCCCCAGGGAGCCAAAGCCATGTCCAAGCACATCTTCCCTCACGCTGCTGCCCTTCCTGCTCAGCTCTGAGCTGTTCTCTGGAGAGCTGGCCTATTTCAAACCTCCAGCTCACACAGTTACAGTGTCAGCCTCAAGACTCCATCACACTGTTTTTAGCCCAGGATTTATTAATCTGTGTGTTACTCTGCCAACACATGACTGCACTGAAAGCGCTGAGGTACTTGGTATTGAGGTATTTTCTTTAGGCATTTGACTCATGGAAGGGTGCTATGTGAGAATGTCAACTTTCCTTAGAAAAAGAGGGAACTTTTTAATCTTCATGGTTATAAAGTCAAGTCTGAAATCGTGATGTGAATGCTTTTGTTTTCAAGGACAAGATGCCTTAGGCTATTGAAAAGAGAAAGAAAGTTCTGAATGTAAAAGACACTTATGTTTCTGGTATCTGACTCATGACTTTTCAGCACTGGGATTGCACCTGATGTCACATTGTGTGAGCTCAAAATACTCAGAGGAGAATTAAAGAAGACACCAACATCCTGTGTACTATGCTGGCCAAATTTATTGTGTTCAGACTCTTAATTTTAAAAGTCTGTTGACAAAATAAATAAGATACCAAAGAGGCTAATGCTGAGTGACTTTTAGATTATCAAATTACAGTCCATAATCTCTCTCTCCTCGAAGAACTAAAATCCAATTGCAAAGACCAATCACAATTAAGGACCAGAGTCTTTGTGTAGCTTCTTAGGATGAAAAGTAGAGAAACTAAAGTGTGGTGCAAAGAAAGCAGCTTTCCCACAGCAGCAACTGTTTAGAGCAGCCTTGAGATGCAAAGCTGACTCTAAAGCAGAAGTGCCCTGAGACTTGTGTGCTACACAAGTTCAGACAGAAAAAAACTTCAATTCTCCAGCAATGGATTCATCATCCTGTTGTACTTTCTCTCTTGCGTTGCTCTTGACATCTACAGTTCAGCTTAACAGATTTAGATCACAAAAAGAATCTGTGGTCTCAGGCTGAATCACAGAGCTGCTAATTTACCAAAGTCTTGCTAACAATGGTAAAACATGGCTCCCAACATTTTAAAATGGGTCAAAGGAAACGAGGGAGTGATCTTTTCTCCTTGCACTGGCCGTTTAAAATTCAAGAGCTAGACTCATCCTTGTGTACTAGAACTGCATGTGGAACAAAAATACACGCAGAATGAATATGGTGTGTCTTATAAAATGGACGTGCATATCACACACAGTAAAATTTTAAAATCTATTGTAAAAAAAAAAACCTTAAAGCCACTTGCTTACTCTAAGCTACAATTAGATTGAAAAGATAATGCATTATCAAAAACTACTAGGCTGTGGGGTATGATACATTTGCTATTTAGAGCTTGGTAACAGAAATTAAAAGAAATTAGTATTGAGAGGGAGTCCTAGTATTTTATTAGTAACCCATCTGGTGCCTAAAATTAATCCCTGGGACAGAGATGGCAAATGCCACCCGAGTTCATACCCACTGATGTTATCAGAACTTTCCAGATCTCCCAGCTTATTAGCAGATCTTTTCTGAGTACATTGACCTGGGTTTTATGTTGCTTGTTTCTAATGGAATTAGGCTGCATGGCAGTTTGTTTGCACATTTTATGGGGCTCCTTCCATAAATCTATTTTTGGTTCAGGGTAGGTTTAACAAAAAAGATACTCTGTCTCCACTCCTTAGAGCTGCAGTGCTACTGTATTGTACAAACATATACACCTCAAAAAGTTTCCATACTATTGTTTCAAGCTCTGGTTGTGCTGTCACATGGTTGGATTTACCATGAATCTTCAAATGCAAAGTTTTCCTAACAGGCACAAAGTTTTCCTAAAAGGGGAGCTGCAGGCAGAAGTCCAGTCCCAAAGCTACAGACTTCTTGTACAGCATGAACTGAAAACCCACAGATTTTAAAGTGTGATACCTGAGCTCAGAGTACCACAGTAAAGAAAGCAATAGTGCTGCCTTGCTATTTTTGTCTGTCCTAGGCAAGTCACTTCTGTACCAGTTCTAGAGCAGAATTATGGCAGTAATCTGTTCATAGTAATAGAGAGGAAAATGGGAAATCAACAGATTCTTTTTTTTTTTTTTTTTGTAGAAAAAACCCAATCAGCTGAGTGGTGTTTGTGAACTTTGGTCATACAGGAGGCCCTGATGACAGCAACAGCCCCACACCATGTGAATGTGTACACTGATGTACAGGGAACAGGACTGCAGCTGCTGAGACAAGGAAATCCCTGTCAGAGCTTGCATTTCTGATTTGAGACAAGGAAATCCCTGTCAGAGCTTTTGCATTTCTGATTTGACATTGGGAGGTATCTGCCTGTGGCTGCAGACACTGTGAGGTGCAGAGATCAAGGCACAAAGACAGGTATCTTGTTGGTTTGCAGTGATCCATTGGAAGCTGGCATGAGGGATCCCATCTTCAATCCCTTCCTGAGCATTTACTAAATGAGAAGGGATTATTTGAATGTTTTAGGATTTTTCTGTCCCATGCTGTACCGCATTTAAATGGTTTGCTCAAGTACAAAGATTTCTTTACAAACAACTAAAATACTTCTGCAAACCCATAATAATTAATTGTCTCTCTGAGATACTCACTAAAGCTTTCCTTATTACTGACTTTTTTCTGTCTATAACTTCCCAAGTTGAAATACAATTTGAGTTCTTCAAGCATGCACTTGAATTTGAAAATTAAGCCCTTTGAAAACCAGGCTTCAAATTGAAGCAGTCTTTGCTTGAAGTCCCATCCTGAACAAGCTTAGAGAAGGATGGAACTGAGGTTGACAGTGCATGATTTCCTGGATTAAACCCACCATTTCAATAAATCCATGTGGTAAAAATATCAATATGGCAGAAGTCCATCAATTTATTTCACTGGGTGACACTGTCTTCTTCCTGCTTTCTTCTTCTCTTCTCCTTTTGCTATTTCCTAGAAAATTAACTGAGGAGTGACTTACCCACTTGTGGAAGCACTAAAACTCACCTCTCCTACTACACTTGTTAGCAGCCTTAGTGCCCCAGGGTCATGGACAAGAGAGTCTGTGTAAAATGAGCCCAGGTATTTCCTTGGATCCACCTTGTTATCCATGGCACACAGATCAGGGCGCACGTTGAATCCATGGGAGATTCGACCCACTGTGTATGGAAAAGCTCCACCTGCAAGAAGGAATTTTTAATAAATTTTAATAAGTTGAAAATATATGAGGGAAAAAAAGCCACCTTATCACCAAAGATCCATAAGTTTTCCTGTCAGCTCTTTAGAAAGAAAGTGTTTTGCACCAGTGTTTTTTTATTCCTTTACCTTTTTTAGCTTATTTTTCTCACTTCTTCACTACTGTGATGCCCAAATTCCTCCTGCTGTTTCCTCATCCCTTTCCTTAAACCACCCGCTGCCTCCCCTTCCTTTCTGTTTCCCTTGAAGGCTGTTGTAGCAGTTCAAACCCTGCAGGCTAGAGAGTGTTCACAGAAGCAGCTGATCTGTCAGGCTGCCTTCTTTGGGGTGACAGTGCTCAGCTGGTGGCAGGCTTCACGTGGTGACCCCATTAGCTGAGAAACCAGAAAATACAACTCTGCCATGCTCAGCCCAAGAACAGGAATTTCACATGCTACACTACTCACCTCCATGTGCAAAGCAAACTTTCAGCTTAGGGAATTTTTCAAAGATTCCTCCCATAATCATGGAGCAAATGGCCATGGTTGTTTCCGTTGGCATGCCTAAGAAGAAAAACATCTTAACTGTATAAGAGCTTTACTTTTTAAACTTCCTATTTGATTTTTAAATGTTATTTTAATTTTCTTCCATTAGCTTTGAGCCAATTGAAAAAGTAATAGTTGCAGGGCAGCTGCCAAAGGTCATGCATTATTTCTACTGGAGAGACATGGAGCTGAACTCTAATAACTGAAATGAAGACCCAGTTCTGCAAATGAAGGTCTTCTGAATTCTAAGTCCAGTTTTTACTCCATACCAGTAGGACAGAAGACAGACAGGCTGGGTATGTCCTGAAATACCAAGTACAGGCCTGATTCCCATTATCCTTGCTCAGAGAGAAGTCTGGAATATGCCAGGCTGTCTTCTCATCTCTGTGGTTTCTTTTGTGTGGAAAGTGGGGCAGATACATTGATGGATATTCCAACACAAATTTGGGGTTTAGTTATGACATGATGCCAGATCCTAAAGTTTAGAACTAACCTGTCTCTTTCTTTGCTGCTGGCTGAGTTGGATGCCCAGTTAGAAACACAATAAGAATTTAGGTTCCTACAACAGGCCTCAGTTTCTGAGCACACCTAACATATTTAGAATATCATGCCATTTTAAACACCTAACTCCAGACATGCAGCTTGAAATCAGGACCTCAGTTCCCCTCACTTCTGGGGGAAAGAACACCTATCCAGCTCAAAAGGTTATTTTTATTAATGTTTTACCACATGCTCAGATGCAAAGCATTATTAGGCTTAGTAAGAAAATATTCTATTTATACTTTGCTAAGTAAATGCAATAATTTTATTTTCTTCTTAGATCTGTGGTGTTGAGCCTGCTCTGATTAAGACTGATATTGTTTCAAGATAATGCACTGGTGATTGGCATAGCAAGATTTCCCAAGCAGAATGTGTATTATATGTATGTTGTGTATGCTTTTTAGAATTGGTGGTAGTGCAAAACAAACCAACACAGAACAAAATACATGAGGGTAGAATCAGGTCTGAACATTTCTGGGTAGCAGAATAATCCTGCTCCTGTTATTCAGTGCTGTGGGTTACCTATCAAACAGGAAGAAAATGGAAACTAGATAATATCCTACACCTACTGAGAGCTTCCAAAGTACATGTTGTTTCAGCTACAGCTGATGTAACATTAGATTTATTTCCCCTCTGATCAACCTGTTTCTAAGAAATAACCCAAGAAATTCTAGGAAGTAATACTTGGTTTCCCTTACTCCTTCATTTACTCCTGTTATTTTTGAGGAGCTCATTTTTGTGATTATTCACTTCTTCCTTGTTATCTGCTCTTTGTATTTAGGGCAAAAGACAATACTGGATTCTGTTGTGAGTCTGTTGCTGAATTATTTTAATTCCAAGTGTTTAAAGGAAAAACTAAACAAGCTTAGAAACAAACGACTACTGAGTTTACACAACAGATTTAATCATAATACTAGATTTAATAAAAAGGAAATTTGACAGAAAAATGATGTTATTTTCTCTGTACTTGTACTTTACTTGGCAACAATCTCCTGAGCATAATCCAGTTCATAAATGTAGATTAAGCAGAGTAAATATACACTTACCTATCAGCCAGGGAAACCAATATTTGGACATCCTCCCATCTATTTGCATGTCCCAGGGATGCACAAAGAGACAGCAATTTAATTTCTCAGCAGCCTGCAGCAAAAAGAAAATGTTTAAATCTTGACTAATCATAGCAAAATGCATCTTAGATCTTAGTCATGCTTTTCAATGTCCTGCAGATCTGTACTGAGCAGTAGCACTAGTAATGAAAAATGGGCCCATGAGTAAGAACTAAAAGCAATAGTTGGCTGTATTTACTTCTCTGGGCCATATTCTGAAGTCCTCACTCAGCTACACAGCTCTTCCTATGACTACAGGACTGGAAGCACAGATGATAACATCTCTTTAGTGAACCAAGTGTTTCTCAGAACAATGCAGTTCAAAAATGCTTTTCCAGCTATGTTTTTCAGCCATCCTGTAGTGTAAAATATTCTTCTGGTTTCATTACACACATGAGAATGAATTTCCATAAAGTCTTATAGACTCATTTGAGGATGGTTTTGCAGAATTGTTCTAGCTGCATTCAGAAATTTTCACCAAGTGGCACTACATTTGTCCCCTTTGGCCTTCTGCCTGGCTTCAAAAAACTTAAAATATTCCTAATCCTTCCTAAGAGTTCAAAATCTGGCTGTACTCTGATCAGTAATCCATCTCTACACAAGTATGGTAAGTTTTCCAAAACTACTGACATCTTTGGAAAGGAAAACAGAAGATCAGTGTTGGATGCTGACTCTGACTGTGTAATTCAACTGTGTACTTAAATTTAAATACACAGCCATCAGAGTCATTCATATGCTTAACCAGGATTTAACAGCTTCATTTTGTCAGATGTATTTCTGGACATGCTCTTGTTGCTAAGGAGATTATAACACATTCGAAAAATTTGGGTTTATTTACCCATACATGCATAAATAAAAGCTGCAACTTTTGGATCGTGGAGAATCATTACCATCTACATTTGTAAACTAAAAATAGCACTTCAATAACTGGCCTGGTAGTCTGGCAAAGTTCATGATCCAATATGTCTTAATTTCATAATCTGTATTATCCAGAGATGTTTCTAAAAATGAAAGGGGTTACTTCCTACACGTGTGAAACACAAGCTGAAGGATGTACAGTATCAGAGAGAGATCCCAGAACAAGAGAGGGATCTCAGTAGCAGAGAGACATGGAGTTACTGGAGAGAGTTCCAAGATGATGAAGGGACTGAGCATCTCTCCTGTGAGGAATGCTGAGAGAACTGGGACTGTTTGGCCCAAGGAGAGAAGGTTCACTGGAGATCAGGCTGCCCAGAGGGATCGTGGAGTTTCCATCCTTGGAGATATTTAAAAGCCACCTGGGAATGTCCCTGGGATCTGGCTGTAGATGGCCCTGCTTGAGCAGGGGGTTGGCCCAGGTGGCCTCCAGAGGCCCCTCCCAACCTCAGCCACGCTGTGATTCCATAAATGTGGGCATCTCCAAGAGCAGATGTTGGTATCTGACTGTATATGGCCATAAAAACAGTCCAGGTGCTGCACCAACAGAGTTTTTGAATAAATTGAGCATCCTGCAAAATAACCTCTGTGAACCAATTCCAAGCTGACAGTTCTAATAACTTGAGAAAGAGATTCAGAATGGACATTGATTAAACCCCTAATTTAGACAAATGACCACTCTCATCTGGACCTCAGGCTATTTAAGAAATGCTATCTATTAATTCATTTGATAATCAATACATTCAGTTTGGAAATTTTGGTCCTGTTTACATAGTTCTATAGTGGTACTTTGGTGCTATAGGTATCTCTGATAATCTCACTGAGTTTTATCAATTGTTTCAATAGGATTGGATGCAGTAACCTGAACTCAAGTGCAAACAGTGCAGAAATATAAGAAATACTTTATTTGATACTTCACTTATCCTCACAAGAAGGCAGATCTACAGAGAGAAACTGTACAATAAAATGAATTTTGTTATTCATTATTATAAAAAAAGATTATAAAATATGTTTCAGAATATGTTGCATTATTGCCATTATATCCTGTAAATAATTATAATTTACAATTAAAGCCGAGTCTCTCTGCTCACTAAGCAGATTAGAAGGCCCAAATGATGACTGAATGTGCTCCAAGATATTTTTAGACACATTTCCATACCACAGTATTCCCCCAAAGAAGGAAAGCAATAACTACTCACAGCATAAATATCATACAGCTCTGGGGCATTCAGGTCCCACTCATTGACATGAGATCCTATCTGCACTCCAGGAAATCCAAGTTCATTCACACAACGATGCATTTCCTTCACAGCCAGCTCTGGAGCTTGCAGAGGTAACGTGCCCAACCCAACAAACCTCTTGGGGTATTTTCTTACTGTAGCAGCCAAGTCATTATTTAATATCTGGGCCAGATCTAAAGTATCCTGAGGTTTGGCCTGGTAAGATAGGAAGCAGAGCAGTACATTTAAATATAGTTCTCAAATGTTATCACCTTTGGAAGTTATTAGATAAATGTCATTGCAAACAACTGATAGGCAGGGTTTGAACCCAAATTTGCAGTTCTGAATAGCTGGAAACCAGGAGGGCTAAATTCTGCCTTGCTTTAAAACCTCTGGGTGCAGTTCTGCTTTTTCTCTTGAATATTTTATCAACTGCTGTTGCCTTTACTGCTCAGGATGAGTGTAATAAGGTCCAGGTTGCTGATGCACATTAAGTAACTGGTCTTTTGTGGAAAGCAGTCCCCTGGTTTTGTTTATCCCAGTGCAAAAACCTCAGTATATAATTTTTATGCATAGCAATGAATATTTACTCTCCTATTACTGAAGCTGAAGAAATAAAAATAAGAAATGTGAGAGGATGGAGCATGTGAATTCTACAGAGAAAGCTTGAGCAAACTTCTCTAACATTTAGAAGACAACATCCATAATTCTAATAAGGAAGTGCAATATCCATGCAATCAATCTCTCTTTTTTCTACCCTAATACATATTTAATGGAAAATATTCTCTTAGATACCAGAATAAAATTTTGAAGAGATATTACTAACAAGAAATTCTGAATATCAATGGTATTTCTTATATGAGGACTTAACACAATGGTTCTTAATACACAAATCCATTTACATATAAACATCTTGACCTGTACACATTGCTACAAAGTCACATTCAGAATGTTATCTCCTCAGCCTGTCTTTATTTCTTGGAAGCATTCAAGATCACCATGTGGGGAACGTAGGAACTTCAATTTGCTCCTGAATTTTAAGATTCAAAGCATTCTAGGTTAATGAGTCCCATGCCACATTTAAAACAAACCAGGACAAGGCCACAAATACATATTTTCTGCTTTTTTTTCCCTTTCCCTGAGAAAATACTGGCTGATGTCTAGTTTTCATAGAACATGTACATATATGTCTGCCTGCTAACCATGGATTCATGCTGTACATGTTTTTTCTCTGCATTTCCAGCTGCCCCCAGAAGAACTTCAGTTGTTGTTTCATCTTTTCTCACTGTGTGTGCTCCAGTGTGGAGCTTTGCCAGGACGTCCTGCAGACATCTCCTCATACCTGCACTCCTTTTTTGCCTTTTTGTTTTCACAGCAGAACAATTCCAGTGACCACTTCAATTTGCAAGGAGATGCTTCTGTATTTTAAAAATGTTGCTAAGTATGAATTACAAAATATGTTAGTTGGAACCTACCCAGTAGCTGAACATTACAGGGACTGTGGACAGGACTTGGACGGTGACTCCTGAGTAAGAAAAAGCAAATATTAATGCTGCTTTTTTTATAGTCTGTTTTTGATAAAATGTTACAAATAAGAAAGTACTTTGGTTAGAGAGGCAGAATGTAAAAGCTTTAATGATATGGAAGACTGATTTAACAGTGGCATTGAGTTGTTTTTTTTTTTAATTAAAGATCATGGCAATAAACCTTGTGGTGTATCAATTTATTAGGATTTGGATATTTATACTACATAGAAAGAAAAAAAACACTACCATATTCATACTAGATAATTTGTGAAATTAGGATTTTAGATTTTAGAAGGATTTAGTATGCACATGTACAAACAAAATAGCAATTTAGTATTGCTCTCACGTGAAAGAAACTGACATTAAACCAACAGAATACAGTAACTCAAGTTTACTTTGGGGTTACTTTCTCATATATATTAAATAAAAAAATGAATTAGCCCAAAGATAAATAACATTATGTTAACAATTGTTGTTAAACAATGTTTTCCTAAGTGCTCCCAAGGCTGTATCGTGTTAGGTTTTATTCATCTTGTGTCCGGACTACTGAGGTGGTAACTATAAAAAAATCTGCCTGATTTCAGAAATAACTTTGATTTTAAAAATAAAAATAATTAAGTCCATGATGCTTTATTTCTGCTCAAACACAAATTTTTATCATAACATTGTGTGTGACAGGTTACTGGAGTGAAAACAACAAAACTGGCAGACAAACAAAGTAAGCAATAAACAGTAATTAGGAATTCACAAAATAGTTACATGCAAAACTGTTTTGTTTTAGGGTTTTTTTTTTAGGTCTGTTTGTAACATTTTTGCAGATATTTTGTCATGCTTTGAAAATTTTAACTTGGTTGTTAGTAGTAAAGCTGACAGAACAAAAGATGGCAGAAAAAAACTCCTGGAGTGAACTCTAGGAGAACTCTAAGACAATGACTTGCCAAACATCTGAATGATTAAAATGATTTATCCTTCCCCAACAGAAGTTTAAGTAGGAAACAAGTGGAGAAGCTGACTCAGATTGCTACAAGATCTGATTAATGTTATGAACAGCAATGCTGGTTTCAGGGTAAGGATTAGGTCTGCAAAATTACATAAATACTGAATTATCCAAGTTGGATCATGCACCAATATGGACACTTGATTAGTCTGTTGAGAACATTCTCCATGTTTTCCACAATAACCATTAGATCTGCTTTCAATCTGTTTTTACACTTCTGAGCAAATTTAACATGAACCTTAAAGGTACATTTCCAAGCTGACTGTTCCTAGACATCAGCTTTATGAAGAAGAAATAACACAGAAAAGCCTCTACTTTTTTACCCTCTTCAGGGGGTTTTACAAAGGAGAAGATAACAAGGAAAGGCAGTTAGGATGAACTGACATATTTTCTCAAACAGAATTGTGATGATTTGTGTCACAGAACTGTGATGTTAATTACTTTTACAGCTTATTTTATTGAGTTACATGGATAGCTTGTTTTATTGAGTGGATCAAGACAGAAGTATGTACATCAATTAGACTTAGGACATATGATTAGGAGAACTAATTGAGTTTCTTTGGTCCACTGGAGACCATTTCTTATTACTGGCAAGATTTCTTGGGCACTGAACAAACAAAGCCTTTTAGCATCCAAGCTCTAAGTTATCTCTCTGAGTTAAAAATACCTTTCAGGGACTGAATCTAGTTTTGTTCAGCTGGGATACTCCTTGCATCCTTGCCCCCAAATTATGCCATATTTGGGGGCTAAATTTTTGGGTATAATCTGTCTCAGCCTGTGTAAGACAAAGCAGTCTTTGAACTAAGTAGCTACAGCTTTCTAAACCAAAAAGGAATAAATGTGGTCCATATTTATCATTAGCTGAGCAGTAAGGATGAAAGAATGAAAAACACCAAGGTCTTTTTTCCCCCCACATAATTAATTGGCTGATGCCTGTATGTCTGGAGTGCTGTAATAAAAAGGGACATTTTTAGGGCACAAGTCACCAGATGGTGCTGTAACATACAGGTTTAGATTTTTTTTAACCAACAGAGCACTGTTTGGTTCATGAAGAAATATTGTGATGCTGCTTTTGTGATACATTTTCTTTTCTGGAGAGCTGCTGCAAAAATTTGAAAAAAGGTTATCCTCCTGTGTTTTCCCTTTGCCTACAACAAATATGTGGGGCAGAACTGATTTGTAGAAACTTGCCATTAGTGCTGAGGAAAATATCTGAAAGAGAAAGATGCCCAAAGGCTATTTATGATCCACTCTGTAGTTGAGTGATTTGGTAATCCCCAAAATCCCTGAGCTAACTCAGAGAAACATTACAGTCTAGTCAAGGCATGATTTTATGCTTCTGTGACAAGGCAGCATATTTCAGGGTTTGCAAAAGCTTTCTGGCATTCCCATTAAATGTCTAATGGTTGGAGTTTCAAATACTGCTTTTGCTGGGTGAAAATGAAGTAGATGGAAAATTATCTAAATTGAGTTTACATAAATTTCCCCCTACCTGGTGAGTTCCCAAGCTAGCCTGTGTTATGTGTTGCACTAAACCTCCCTAGGAAGAATAACCCAGAGTATCTCCTAACACAGACTCACAGAATAATTTAGGTTGGAAAAGACCTCTAAGACCATTGATTCCAACCACTAATCTAGTTCTGCCAAGCCCACCACTGAACCATGTCCCCAAACAGCACATCTACACATCCTTTAAATCCCTCCAGGGATGGGGACTCCACCAGGGCTGTTCTAGGGCTTGACAACACGTTTAGTGAAGAAATTTTTCCTAATATCCAGTCTAAACCTTCCCTGGTGCAATTTCAGACCATTTCTTCTTGTTTATTACTCATTATCTTGGAGAAGAGACCAACTCCCTGCTGGCTACAACCTCTTTTATATGCTTGTTGAGGGTGGTGTGGCCTGAGAGGAGGAAACAATAATCATAAAGAAGCTATTTGTACAATATCTGCTCTTTTAAGCAATTCAGGTGTTTGTTCCTTATGAAAAGTTGAAGATATTCAAGTTGTGTCTGCTGGAAAACTGATGTAGGAACTACTCAAGCCTCAATCTAAGAAAAAATAATCTTAAGTAACATAATATTTCTCTTACAAGACTAATTTGGAATTACAGTGTTAATAAGAACTAGCAAAAATAATTCATCAGCCTAGAAATTCTTTCCCTCATCCTCAGTCTTATTATCTGACCAACATTATTTAGTGGCTTGCATGTAACATGATGGAAAATAAATTTGTAAATTTGGCATCAGGTTAAGTTTCTAAATGAGTAAAACTCTCTTTTCTGACAAAGTCTTTGTACCAGTTCTCTAGGCTCAAAGTCCTCCAGCAAAAACAAAGAATGAAATTGCAACATGGCTAAACAGAAAAGTTATTAGATAAGGAAACAGACGTAAAAGAAATCCTATGTGTAAAAATAATATTTTTAATATTTGAAACAAAAATGAAAGGGCTTCCTCCTCCTTTACATGACCCATGTTTTAACTGGAATGTATGGTGCCATTTCAAGTCCAGGCTCAGTCATCCTTACCTTTGTCAATGAGTTCCTTAGTGCTTTAAATCCTACCAAAATTAATAAATTCTAGTAGGGAATAAATTGCTACTGAGAATGAGGAAAGTTATGGGCACGGCTTCCTTCTGAGTATCAAGCATATCAGCTTCCAATGACTTTCACAAGATTTAAACTGAGGAATTAGTATGCTAAACCTTTTTTTTTTTTTTAATATTGCTGTTGAGCACTTTCAGATGGAATGACAGAGAAGTTGTTTACTCTAAATGAAGCACAATGATTTGAGTTCCTTCATGGAGGTACCTGACTGGTCCATCTCTTTAATCCGTACTTCTGGATCCCAGCAGTTCTCTTGAATAACTCTAAAAACCTTTCCATCCTTCATCATCTTTGCCTGGCCCTGTGAAATGACATTTTCATATATTATAAATGTGACAAAGTAGTCATGCTAATTTATAGTCTCTTGAGTATATTGTGCTCCTTACAGAAATTCAGTGGCAAAATTTTGATCTTTTATTTCTATGCAGCAGGTATTTTTAAACAAAGACTATTTTTAAAATAGACATGAATAGAACAGTCATTTATAGTTCAGATTTAATTATTCAGAATAATAATTTAAAAATCCCCTTGCTTTTGCAATGTACATCATTCTATATTTATTTGGAAAAGATACCAGGTACCTTAATCCAAGTTTATCCTCAAACCAAATTTTGACCTCAAAACAATGCTCTAATTAAATCTGTGCTAAATTTTCCCTTTGGGTATGTATGTGTTCTTTTAAAGTCAATAGCATCACAATGATTCCAGTAACTACAGAAATAATAGTGCAACACAGTTAATTTCAGTCCAGTGATTTCTTAACACCAGTGTTACTGAGACAAAAGGAGACCTATTGTGTTGTCTTCAGATTACATTTTCTCCTTGGGAAGAAAAAAAATTTGAAGAATTTGGCAAAAAAAATCCCCAACAAAACTTAAACACAGCATGAATCCTTGACCTGAATTAGGGTAAAACCTTTCCCATATCCCACCAATTTCCAGATTTAGGAAGTTCAAAATGTTGTCACCCTCATGAAATTTAATACACTTCCTTCTTAAAATTTCATATTTGGTTGATGTGTGAATTGTTCAGAGAGGCACAATGTCACCACATTAAGCAAACTGTCTGTCACAATTAGGGGTACTAATTGTAGTTGCTACAGACACAACAGGAATTCTGTTGGCACAAATGGAAGAGATACAACTCACCAACACCTGCAAGCCTTCAGTGTTTCCTGGCTGGTTTATTTTACTGTAGGGGTAAATGGAAAGTCAGGAGATCCCTGATGCTGTGCATGTGGGGTGGGTGAGGGCAGTCCTGCAGCAGAGGCACTGGGCAGAGAACACTCTCCATCTGCAGGTCAAAACTGAAACCCACACAAAAACACAGCAGCTCTTCCCTCACCTTCCCAGTAAACAGGAGCTGAGGGCAAGGCAGACTTCAGGCCCTTCAAGAAAGGGATTTCTCTCTCTCTCCAACAAATTTTTCCTCACAAAATTGGTCTTATTTAGGATCCTGGCAATTTTTCTAAAGAAAAGAACCTGTTAAAATCAGAATATTTACTACTAGTGTGCTCAACCAGGGGGGGTTCTGTCTGTCCCCTTCTGAGAACTCAAACTGTTCTTATCCTGGAGTTTGTTATTAACTTCATACATCATTCACAAATATACTGTCCAAATGAATATTTTAAAGCCTTCCTCAACAAATCCAAGTGTACTGCCTTGGCAATCTGTCAAGATACTTGTTAGCTGTATCACAGTTTGTGAAAATTACTTGAAATATTATAACTACAGGGTCCTGATCCCCTGGTGAAATACTTCAGGTTCTTGTAAAACTGGTTGGAGACCAGTTTTTGTAAACCTGATGGAGAGGTTTACTGTGGCCATACACTCAAATACATAAAGAAAAGTTTAGTGCACTGATGCAGGTTGTCCAATAAACAAACAATTATTTGGAGTGTGAGGAAAAGGCAGAGTAGAACCAAACACATCATCACATATGAATAGATCACGTGGACATTATTGACTTGCCACAAAGTTCCTCTGCAAACTATTTTTAGCACAGAATTTTACCACCAGACCTGTAAAAAAATCAGCAGAAATGTGTCCAATCCTTGTCTCCTTCCTGCAGATGCCACCTATCCCAAAAACTCTGCCATCCACACTTTGGCTCAGCAGGTGGCTTGTTCTCATTTACTAAAATACCAGTTCCTTTTGGGTTTGCTTCTCATACAGGTGTCTGCATTCACCTCAACCCAAATCTATTTGTAATCTGCTTTGGCCTGACCTATCTTGTTGAAAAGGCTTTCTCAGAGCTATCCATTCTAAGTGTTAAAATGAGATGAATTTTAAGAAGAAGAATGGATGCTGGTTCATACAACAGAGTGTGAGTTTCATCTTTCAGGAAAAAGGTTCTGCTGAGGTATATTAGGACTTGGCCTGAAACTACTTCATAGGAAATACACCTCTAGAGAAATCTGTATCAAAGAGAGCCAATCTTATTGCCACTGCTTCTTAACAGATCTGCTGTGCAAGATCAGCTCTGAGCACCAAGCAGCCCAAACCTTGCAGTGATGATCCAGCTGTACCCATCCACCATATCCATATCTCTGTGGAGGAAAGAAGAGAAAGCCAGTGCCAGTTAGCTCTTTGCAGTAGTAGTAGTAGCAGTAATAATAATAATAATAACAATAATAGCAGTTTTTATAAAAAATACCTCATTCAGGAGAAACTCTTACATGTGCCCAGCTTTGAGCCAGAGTAACCTCACTGAATTCATCAGAAGTGCTGAAGTGTAGCTGGACTGGACTAATGGTGTTTGTAGAGCTGGAATTTTAGTTTCTAGTTCAACAACATTTTTAAACAACTGCTTTAAAAATGCTTAGAGTTGCTTACTACATTGAGGTTCTGACTGAAATAATTTTGACACAGAAAATATTAAATTAAGCACCTAGCAGTGTGAAAATTGAGCTGACAACTTTCCAATCTGTGATCAGTTAATCGTTAACACAAAGATGCACTGATTCCACTTTTCAGCTTCCATGATTCAGCAGCAGGAGTGAAGGTCAGCCTCTTGTCTATTAATATTTAAACAGGGAAGAGAAGCTAAAAAGGAGAAGCTTAGATGCTCATTGATTCTTCCAGAGAGGTTCAGAATTGTTCATGCAAAAAATGCAAAACCTACATAAGATGCTGATTTCCTTTTACTTTCATAAATTATCAATTAGAAAGGGAAGAACTCTTGAAATCTCTGAGTGAAAACAATGCTCAGAATTCCCATTTCTCCAAAAAAGAAACATTTAAAAGGAAACTAAGCAAGAGCAGCCATTTGTTTCACTAAGTGTAAACAATTTGGACACAGCCCTGAATTTCCTGTGATACCAAATCAGTATTTAATGCCACTGTGAGATTTCCTAACGTGGGTGTGAAGAGCCAAACCTGCTGACCTCAGCCAGAGACACAGTCACTGAGGCTGTGTGCTCTGTTTAACTATGCAACTACACAGATTTTATTTAAACTGATACATTTATAGCTTTATACACATCTAAAAATACTGACATTTTGGGAAAGTTTGATAAGTGACAACTAATGAGAACTTTAAACTGGATCCATGCTAATTGCAATTGTAAGCTGAGAAGGAAACAAGTACCTGAAATGGGTACTGAAGGAGCCCATAGGCAATAGTAAAACTTACTAGTTTGAACTTATTCTTTCTTCCCCTCAGCTATGAGTTGTAGGCATTCACAGTCTCTATCTGCTTTTCCTGTGATTTTTTTATACTTTGATATTTTCCTAGGCTGTTAAATCAGTATATTGACAATAGAATTTTCTAGTTTGAAGGTCCAGTATTGACAAAGCTGGAAAAAATTAAAGAGAAGTTTAGCACTAGCTGAATATGTGCATGTTAAAATGCCTCATTGGTTTTCCTTGCATGAAATGGAGAGATCTATGTTAATGGCTTGAATTTCCAGAAGACTCCAGGGAATTCTGAGAGTTGTTTTCTACTCTGAGCCCATTAATAAACCATTGAATCGATCAGAACAGAGGGAAAAAAACTTATCAGGTGCAAATTAAATTTAAAAATTTGGTATTTGCCTCTTTATCTCTGTTTAAAAAACGCAGTTCTGGCCCACAGTGTCTAACATTAGTGAATTTAGTCTTGATGTACATCTGTGAACATCAAGGAATTCTTGGGATCATATTATCTCAGTGAATTTATTGCCCTTTTAAAGTACTTACAAACAAAAATATTTAATTTTAAAAAGTGCCCATATAACATCAGAATGAAGGAATTCTATAGGCATTTTTATGAGGTTATTGCACAAAGGCAACAAAATGTGAAACATGCAAAAGTAACCTGTCTCTGTAGTCTGGATATTTGAAATCCTATCCATTTAAAACAGACATAATTATTCTAAAAGTATCTGTATCCTCACCTACATTATCCAGTGTATGAGTTTTTCATGAGGAGCTGTTATTATTACAGATAGGAGGTTCAACTAGATATTTATAAAAACCTTCCTAGCTAAACAAGGAAACAAAACATTCCTTTCCAGGAGGTTTTGTGCATAATGATGTTATTTTTCACAACTAATGAAGAAATAATCTTATGTATGTTTTTAATGCCAGGTTTTCTCATGAATTTTTTTTTCTAATATGCTGTTTACATTTCCCAGCTGCTCTCACTCTAATATTGACTGAAACTGGACTGCTTAAAATCACAGAAATGCAGAACTAATAGATATGAAACCCTTTCAGATTGATTACATTAAAACCTAAATGACATTTTTCATTCTAAAATACATTTCACAGGATCATGAAAAATATTGTGGACAAGAATAAATTTATGTCACTGAATAATAACAACAAAAACCACATCAATAATAATAAGTTAACGGAAATTCACTCATTGCTTCAGTGTTCTGACAACTGAGATTTCCTATTTTAAATACAATAAGCTACTTCTTTCCAGTAACTGGAAAAATAGCAGATATTAGTAAAATTATCAGCATCAATTAGCTGTACTTAGAGTGACCCCACTCCCATTGAAGTTAATGATTTCATGCCTGTGGGTATAATGATGTGAATGAATTTTAGTTATTAATTTTGTCTACTATTTGATTATTTATTTTTTAAAACAAATGTGAATACTATCAAGGAACAGAACAGCTCTATTTTTAGCAAGAAAGTGGAATTTATACCTTATCATCCAAAAATTTTGTGTTTCAAAAAACTCAAGGAAAATTTTAAGAATTGCTTCAGAATAAATAAAAATTGGGGAACAGAGCCCAGTTTTACATCCCCTTCTGACTGGACTCTTGCTTTTCAAAGTAATGCAGTACAAATATTTTACAGTTGGAAAAAAAGTCCCAAATTATACAAAAAGCCTAGAGATATTTACCACAGAACCCTTCATTCATTTTTCTTTCAAAAACCACATTGGTAGAAATGGTTGCTGATAACATAATGCACTGAACATCTAAACTCTTATTACCTTTTTTAGGTCAGGCCATTCCTTAGGTAGAATGTGGCTATGAATATCAATTTTCATTTTTTGCAGTGCCAGAGGAGAACTGCTCCTCCAATGCTAATGTTTTCTGTGTCAGTGCTGCTATCCCTGCTGGCCCTGGGGCACAGGTTATTAACTTTGGCTGCTGTCCAGATCCACCTGCTGTCCTATCAGGAGAATGGGGTACAGTGGCCAACCAGGGAGCCCAATTCCAGAGGAGTGGCTCTCCAAATGAACAAAGACTTTGAGCAGAAAGTGCCTGTTAATGCATAAACTGCAGCTGTCCGAGGGCAAAGGGAAAATACATGTTTATATTGGCACGATGAAGGGATTTATTTTACACAGAATCTAAAACGTTGAAAATAATTCAATAAAATTGAGTTAGGATAAATGTATTAAACATGCTGACTTGAATTTCTTCCTTTCTCCTTCTTAGGTTGTGAAATAATTTGTAGAGGGCATATAATATACCCTTGGCAGAGTCACACATCCTCATCTATTCTCTTTTTTCTCTTGCATTTTCTTTAAAGTTTTATTAAACTTTCTCCAAAATACTGAATTTTGGCAAAATCTATGCTCTGCATGTTATATTCCCCCTCCTCATCACTCAGGATATTTACACAAGCTACTGCATAATGGTGCTTACAGCCTCTCAAGATGCCTCAAATATACAGTAATACATAGATGCATTTCAAATATAACAGCTTCTGCATCCTAAGTTAAGCTTAACTGCAGCTATTTCAGATTTCCTGTGAAACTACATCTCATCTTTTGCCCTTTACTCAATTTAGAATTACACTTTGCTTAAGATACCCTTGCTCTTTATTTGTGCTGTATTTTTGTCTGTAATTTATTCCCCCTGTAGTTTTATTTCAGTATATGTTACTCACACAATGTCGTCTTCTGTGTGTTTGTTAACCATTCCCTGATTAGTTTTTTTAGTGAAAAATGCTGATCTTTTTCCCCCAAGCCCAAATGCTGTTGTGAATCTTGCAACTTGAAATCAAGCACCTTGAAAAATAAGTGCCCATTCTGTTTTATCCTTTTCCTGACTTCCCTATCTTATTTGGGTTTGGAAAAAAACCAGCCCAGGCTCTTTTATTTTCCTACTTGTTCACACATTAAGAAGTCTGCTTTGGATTTGGGCTCATAACTTTCTTAGGAGTTATTTTTGATGTCAGCCTCTTGTAACAGGGTTGGTTTGTTGATCTTGTACTTCTCTGCAGCAAGAGGTCACTTGAAGACTGAATGTTCCAAAGAAATAGGAAGAGGCAGTTTTGGGAAAGTATTCTCTAAATAAAGCAAGACAGACAACAATTTACTTTAACAGATCAAGACTCTGGGATTGAAAATAGCAATTATTTCTGTCTGGAAACCAAAATCAATCTCTTCACGATCAGGCTGCCAGGTTAAGCAGCAAATTTGGTCTCCTGCTCCCAGATGTGACAGCCAGGCTGTGTGATGTGGCACTGCAGTGTCAGCCTGTTGACAGCAGTGTTCCTGCATGGACTACAGCTGACAGAAGAAAGAAGTATTGATTCAGCTCTGGGAGCTCTGCATTGTGAATCCACAGACGGGAGGCAAACACTTAAAGTGAGTCCTCCAATGAAGAGATGTCTGGGAGACAATTCCCTGCTTAAGCATGAAAAGCAGAGTGAAGTGAGGGAGAGGGGCAGGGAGACATTTGTGCACCTGAATAATCTAAGACACCAAGAGTCTTCAGTCACCAAAGCTGCAGGATTCCATGCAGAGCTCAGCTGCATTTCTTCAACACTGAGCTTAATTTTCCTCAGCTCTAAAAAAAGCCGTAGTTGTTAGTTACTGCTCCCAAGACACAGCTTAGCTTGCAAACACTGTAGTACTCCCACGCTGCATTTCATTTAACAAAACACATCGTTTGGAAACCACACCAGCTGAAGGCAAAACGTGCATCCATGTCACTTGATCAAAGGGCAGTGAGACATCTGTCTCATCAACATGAGCCATTGGGTCAGCAGCAGAAAGACCTTCACTGGCTAGGAACAAAAAGCTTTTCATATTCCCAGGCACACAAGGTACTCTAAACTGGAAAACATGACTAACAACTCCTTCAAGGACAAGACTGTTCAGCCAAGGCTAATTTCAGATATACACACACAAGCCTAGCAGATCTATAGGGTTTTATTTCACCGTAGGGACAAGCACTAAAGTGAAAATGGTGTTAATTGTAGGGCATTAAGTGCTCTTTTCCGAAGGTATTTAGCAGCTTTTCTGAAACAAGTACAGAATCTGAGATTTGGAGTCTTCAGGATGGAAATTCGGTGTTGTGTTCTGGCCTTTGCTGATCAGGGTGAAAAGGGTTTCCTTGTGTCAGTGGGAAAACCCTGACATCTTCAAAAGAGGCTGCATCAACAAACACGGGTAAGCTCTGCAGAGAGCTCTGCCACATCCATGCTCCAAGGCAGCCCATTTTCTATTAGGCTGAACAAAGACACAAAGAGGCAAATTCAGGATGCAGATCTTAGAAAGGGCTAAAGTACTTGTGCCAGTTTTTTATACCTTCCACTTTGCACGTTCCTCTCTGGCACCTGTTCTTGGGAGTGCACATTTGATTGTGCAAATTGGCTTTTTTACACACATGCACAGCTAGAGAAAAACAAGTGGAAAACTCTTTGTGCTTAGTAGCTAAGATGAAGTACTTAAAGAATACGTTCTTTTCCAAATGAAATAAATGTTGAGCAGCACACTTATATTGGTTGCTTAGCAACAGGTTATCCTTTGGCTGTGCTGGGGACTGCACGGGCCCTTTGAGACTGGCATTACAGACCTGCTTGGAAATGTCAGATTTGGAAAGGATGCAAAAGTCAGTAATGTATTTTTTTTCCTGTGGTATCAAATAATTAAACCTCTCCTATTAAATTAGCCTGATCACAGAACTTAAACCTCTTCTGGGACTCCAAAGAACACAGACTTCAGTGGGAGTGGCGTGGTCTGAGTTGTGGGGGAATAGCAACAATGGTTATGGTTTCCCTCCTAATGAGGAATAACATTACACAGTTCCCATGCAGCACTTTCCATGTGTAGCTCTCAAGTGCTATTTTTCACAGGAAGACATTATTTCACCTAGCAGAGCTACACCAGGAGGACAAATCCAGCTACAGCTACACCATTCAAGTCCTTAACCAAGATGTATCCAAGAGAGTGGGTGGTATTATGATTCCCTGTTCTCCAATGCAATAAACCAAACAGCCCAGTGTGACTGCCTGAGCTCCTGGTGGCTCACACAGCCAGCTGGACTGCAATGCCAGGGTTCCCTTGAAACACATTTACA
Source organism: Aegithalos caudatus (assembly GCA_013389925.1). NCBI lineage: Eukaryota > Metazoa > Chordata > Aves > Passeriformes > Aegithalidae > Aegithalos > Aegithalos caudatus. The sequence continues at coordinate 147,277 of WEIU01010620.1, read as the reverse complement.
GAATGCAGCTGGAAAGGCACACACACCTCCAATCTACAGCCAGCTAAACCAGCTCAAGGTGGCAGCAGTGCAGGTGGACTTGTCATTAAATGCTGAAGAGCAATAGATTTCTCACTTTGTTATTAAAAAGCCTTTTGTAGAAACAAACCACTGTAAGAGCCTCTGCTAGACAGACATCTGTATCTCTGTATCTCGAGCCCATTTAGCCTTGCAGAGAAGTTGGGCTTTTTAGCTCAGGTGTGATGCTGTACTGCTGCCTCTGATGCTTCCAAGATCCCAGCTGTTAACTCTGCACAGTGAAGCTGCATGGTTGCACAAGCTCAGGGTGATGCTCCCCAGGTGGGCTCTCTATTAGACCTGCCACAGGCTGTTTGTGTCACTAAAATTTGTAGTGGAAAGGTGGCCAAGGCTGCTGAAGCCTTTGGCAGCCCTGCACTGCTCTGTGACCACCATCCTACAAGAGTTCTGATGAATCACACAGTGGTGAAAGCAAACAAAGCCCTCTGCCAAATTCGTGACCATTACCGTGTTCTCTGCTGCCTAAGTTAAGCCATTAAAAAATCTTTATTTCTAGAAAATATTACATCGTTGAAATTCAACTGCCATTCTAAAAGAATAGAAGAAAATTATATGGCTAACCTTCAAATAACATCATTATTTTCTTAATGTGATTGCAATTCTGCAATTTACACTTACCATGCATTTATCTTGCATAGAAATCTTCTACCAAAAATATTAATTAAATAGATCTTTTCTAAAATTCCAGTATGAGAAAAATAGAATTTTATTTTTCTCCTCCATGTGTAGACTCAAGCAAATAAAAAATACTCTATTTAAGCACATACCAGGCCAAGTGTCACTCCTGTGCAGTGGGAGCAACCAGACAGACACCAGCAGCATAAACACGGGCCAGAAAGAACAGATGGAATGAAGCCTACAGATACCAAAAAGTCAGGAATTTCAAGTTAATACCCCATGGTAACATCTGAAATAGTTTCAATTATTTAGAAGGCTGGTGCCTATAACAAATAAATAGTAACTCCTGCCTGATGTTGTCTCAACATCTTTTTTCCCTGTCAAATCCTCACTTTTCCCTGTTTGCAGAGGTGTCTCTGTGCCACTCTTTGGGCACATCTGAATTTTGGGGACAAGGACAGTCTTCTCAGAGCTTTCACTGCTTCATGGAGGAAGTGAGTGCCAAGGCCACGACCTCTCCAGCTCTGCAGATGTTTAAGATATAAATGTTTGGGGTTTCGTGCTGCAGCTGCATTTATTCCTTCATTCATCTGGAGGGGGGACCTTGGCAGAGGAATTCCTCCACAGAACATTTCTCGAGCCTAGTTTCACTTGCTGAGTCCAGCTACAAACAGGCTTTTTTTATTCTGACATTAGGAATTTAATAACACCCTCTGAGGATGAGGTACTTTCTTCACAATTACTAAAATAGATCCACAACTTCCTGGCTGTGTTAAATGTGCTTTACTAATTTGCTTGACTTTTTTTTTTTCTTTACTTGCTAAAAACGATTAAGAAATTGACACTTCCTTGGTCACAACTACAGCCAGGACTGTATTGCAGATACACCAACACATCTGTGTTAGTTTCTGAGTATGAAGATCATAAAATAAGCTGCTCCTAAGTAAGATCTATTTTCCCCTTCAGGATATTGCCACTCATCTCCATCTAATGTTTCATGTAAAGTTTTTAACAATTGAAGAAAAAAATTGCAGGTGTTTTAGAACTCTATGGTAATTAATAATTTCAGACCCTACAGAAAGACCCCTTAAGTCACCAGGTGGAAATTCAAAAAGTAATTTTGAGCCCCTGGAAAGGCAGACCCATTTAAATGAGCAATCACAGCTAAGCCTTGTCTGGAATTCAGAATTAAACACCAGAGCCCTGGTTTTGGAGTAGCTCTGCTGGCCCGTGCCAGCTTGGTGCCTCAAAAGCAAGATCTGCATTACAAATCACAAATTTGTGAACAATGCTTGTGCAGCTCGCTGTGAGTACTGCAGGCTGCAGTTTGTAGAGCAGCGAGCAGTGACTGCAGAGCTCCCAGAGGGCTCGGATCTCCCATTGATTTTGGGTAAAAACTCAGTGTTTTGCCTGTGGGAGGGGACCAGGGCCAGCGCTCCCCGCTCGTGGCCGATGCTGCGATGTCAGAGCAGGACTGGGGGGAGCTGCAGTGAGCCCCGTGCTGATTGATAATCCATGTTTTACACATTCATATCATCCACTGGCTGCTGCATGGGTGTTCTAAAATCCCTTTGTCTCTAGTAATTCATTTTTTAGGAACAGAAAGAAAACACATGCCTCAATATATCCGTTTTTCTCACATGCTTGCTTGTCCCTGCTCTATGTTATTGAACAACTGGGTGTATTAAAATCCCTTGGGGGCTTGGAGCACAACCATTAGGATCCCAATGTAGAATACATCCTTCAAATACCAAGACTGGGATGTTGATTTTCACTTAGTGGTCACCATTGACTAAATAATAAAGGGATTTTCTGTGTCTAACCTTTCTGTATGAAAATCTGTTAATTAGCAATAACATTTCATACCATTTGTGAAACTCTCAAGTATTGGATCCTAGTAATGAAATACGTGTGTTTATTAAAATTTTACCAATAATACAATTAACAATAATTAATGTCTACTAATTTATAACATTACTAACCAACTAAAAGCTACATTCAATCTCTTCATCTCAAGTGACAAGAGGAAACCAATTGCTCTAATTCAGTGGATCTATACCTTAGTTCATTTTTGCAATTTGCAGGTACTTCAAAAATTTGGTTGAAGGCAGCTCTCATGAGGTGTTTTTTATAGCAAAAGGGCTGAATCCCAATACCCATCAGAAGCAAATATAAACCATGAACACTTCTATGTCAAGGAATCATACATTGCATTATCTACAGACATGCACTGCACAGGACAATTAAAATAATAGTTTATAGAACCTCAGGGCATAGCATAAGTAAAATAAAGTTTTAAACAGAAAACACAAACAGTTTAACAGCCTGAGTTCATGGCAATCTTTTGGTAAATTTCTCCAGGTGGCCTTAATCTGTCCTCTTCACAAAAGCCATTTTAGAAACAAGTTCTCCTTTTCTATGATGTGTTCCAACAGCATGAGGATTTAAAAGACCTTTTTAATACTAAGCTAATATTTACTTGATTTCTTGTCCTTGGATACTTTTCCATTATTGCCCAGGCTAATGGAACTGGTTCATCCAGCTCATATTCTGCACCTCTCTTACAGTAAAATGTTGCAATACTGGATTACCTATTTCCAGCCTGGAGCCTCTTACATTCTACACAAATAAAGAAAAAACCCAGCTCAGAATGAGGAATACAGGGAAGTGTACCCTGGAGAACACATACCTGATCAGTTCTTTTGAAGGTGTTGGACTTCTGCTCCACCTCATGTGGAAGGTCACTGGTCAGGACCTTAGGTTCTAGAAGCCTCACTCTTGAGTAACACATAATTTTGTAAGGGGATTGCTAATAGTTCATCTGGGTGGAGGAAACAGCAGCATCTCTATATTTAAACTTGAAGTGATAAATTATTCTCATTACTTATCCTGAATTAGCTCCTAAATAATAATAAAAAAAAGCTCATGTTAGACTCTTTATTTAAAAACAATCTTCAGCACTGCAGCTTTACTTGGGACACTTCCCATCACTTCAGCTGAAGCCATGCAGCCAGAAAGGAAGCAATCTGCAGCACTGAAGTCACTCTTTAAATGTTCCATACAGAAATGGCTGGACAATTCTATAAAGCACATTGCACACATGATCAGATATTGTTGCCATGGCTGACTTCCTTTATTGCTTTGAGTAAATCCATATTTGATCCATTAAGGATGGATTGGGTTGCTGTTAGGTAGAAGTAGGTCAAGTGATTTTTAAGCCACAGTTCTAAGCATAGACTAAGAGCAAACACAATAGATCAATTCTTATTTTTTAAATCTTTAGCATGTGCAATTATAGTCAACCTATAAATTAACTTGAACTTAATGCATAATGCCATCTAGTGGGAAAATCAACAAGTCTGGTGGCAACAAGTCTGGATATCCCAGGCAACATCAATCCAATTAGTGCTGCAACCAGTGAAGGGTTTTAATACAGAAATAAGTTTAAAGCAAAAGAACCTCCATAAAAACAAATCTTCACAGATGAACATTAAGGTCCCTTCCAACTGAAATTGTTCTATGACTCCATGAAAATTTCAATATCTTCCAAACATGTTTTATCCTCAGAGTTAAGAGAAGCAAAACAATCTCAATGAACTTCTATTTAAAATGATTATGGGATGTGAAACAGACCACAGTAGCTTCTTGATTTTATTTCCTGATTAAATTTCATTTAGAGATTGAATTTTTGGTAAATACAATTACACAAACTTCAGGCTGATAAAGGAGACAATTCAAAGTTTACTAATACATCAGCCAGAACAACCCATAATTCCGGAGAGTTTCACAATTAATGATCTTCAAAAGTATGAGGTCACTTTTCTGTACCCATAAATAAAAAATGAAACAAATGACCAAAATTCAAAATTATATAAGGTAAAGGCAGTAGGCTTATCATAAAATGATGGAGTAGAACAAAGGGCTTAGACAGACTATCAGATAAGGAATGTACTTCATTGAGAGCCCTTTTAAAGTCAACAGCAAAGCAACAATCCAAGAGGAGCAAGTCATCAGTATTTTATCCTTCAGGAAAACATAGCACTTGTCCTTTATTGGTAAATTAGCCTGCTCTTAGGCTAGGATAATCATTTTCTCTAAACCTCTGCACAGTTTGTGTCAACCTGCTTTCATATTACTTTATTTATCATTTACAAGGTGAAACCTTATAGCAATATAGCCCCTAATGTTTATATTGGTTAAATCAATGAACTTTGGGCCTGAAGGACCCTGTGGAGATCCTTTAGTCCAACTCTCCTCTCTGGGAAGGACCATAAGCACCACTATCCCAGGTCAGCTGTGGCTTCTGTGGTAGCTGAACACAGAAATCCTCCAAGGGGTAAGATTCCACCACCCCCCTCAGTAACTCTTCTGGTGACACACCAACTTCATAGTGAAGAATATTTTCCTAATGTCCCATCTGAACATCTCATGACACAGTTTGGGACTGGCTCAGGCCATTCATTCCTATTCTCCCTCTTCAGTTTTGAAAAGGGATGAAGAAGAAGCAATTCTGTTGTAGCAGTAAAAGATTTTGCACAGGAGAATAATGGATAAAAAAGTATCTTATGTGCAGGAACTCACTGTGTCCCCCCAAATTCTCAGCCTGCAAGTAAGGCTCAAATGAGTAAGCCAAGAAAGAGTATCCAGAGCAAAGTTAGAGAAGTGGAAGTTAAGAAACACCAGGCAAAAAGCCAGATCTAACTTATAGCTAAGTAACAACTACACCCAAACACAAATAACCTCTTACAAGTATTATCTGGTGCAAGAAGTGTGCTCAGCTGCTCCAAGAGCAGAAACTGGGCATGAAATGTGCAGTGGGTCTGTAAGAGTATTTTGAGGCTGTGACTGCCACAGTGAGGCCTTTATCTGCTTCACATGTCTGTGTTACAATATTGGTCCACTTGTTAAAAATCCAACTAATTAAAAAACACATCATCTTGCCTCCATTAACCAAATTTCAAACTTCATAAGAGGAAACTTTTTTCCTTGTGACATACATAAAAAATCCTGTCTTACCCAAATAGAGCTTGTAGTTGCCTCAACCTGAAAAGTCACTTTGTGAGGCATCTCCTGCTAAGAAATTATACATTGGTATCCTAAATGTGACAAAACCCAGACATGTGGAATTAAGGCACTTTGCTACAAAGATAAGGCAAAGTCTGTGGAGAGGTTTTTAACTAAATAAAAAACTGAAGAAAGCAGGTACTTTAGGACACACAAATCCTGAAGTCAGGAAGACTGCACACCTAGCTACACTTTCTGTGCATATTAATTGGAAATTAATTAAACCAGTTGGTTTAATAAAATATATTACTTCTATTTACAGATATTTTCTCTGTTTGCTTAAATATAAACTAGAATCAATTTGTATAGTCCAGTATCAGCTGTGCTAGTCAGTGGATTCAGCAAAAAACAATCAAACTATATAAACTCCGTCAGTAAAATACGACTTCTTAAAATACACGTTCTAATAGAAAAATTTGAAAATTAACTGAAACTTCTGTGGCTATGAAGGCATCCCTGCACCCCAATACCAAAAATATCAGTGGTGTTGATGGTGGAGAGGGAGCTGTCTGCATTACTCTGTGACTGCCTGTCCCTTGATAACTTTTAGGAATCATCAAAAGCTTTAGACAGAATCTGAAAGAGGCAGAAATTGACTTTTATCATAGTCTGATTAAATTATATGATTGACATTGTCATCTTTCTTTTTGGTTACAGAACAATTTTATTGCAGCAGAGGTTCAAAATATCACTGACATTTTGAGCTTCAAACTTCAATTGCATTTAAATTTTATTGGTTGTTTAAGAAGGCATTCTTAGGTGAAGTGGATTTAACACTCTTCATTCTATAGAGGAAATTCTTCAGTTTCCTAAAGATGCTCCTCTCCCTTCTAAAACTGGCAAATGCTAACAGCCATGCACAACTCTATCAATGCTAATATAACATAAATGTTTTAGTGGGGTTGTTACCAACTACCTTATCCATCTTCCATAAATCCAGATCTGACAGTGCTCACTATGGATAGATAAATGTCAATATTCACAGTGTACTTCCCCATGCAAGACCAAATAGAGATCCATTGCTTTTCCTACTGCTGCATGCAGAGAAGGGCCTGGATTTTGGGTTCAAACTTTTGGGGTTGAATTCCAAAATGGCCCCCATTTCTTCTTACAAGAAGAATGACATGAATAATGTGATTCATTCTTTAGGAGGATGAGAAACAATCAATATTTAATGAGAATAAAGAATGCAGAAATCTATTACAACTCCTCTGCATGTGGTTGACAATATTTTTGTCTCGTCCAAAAAGTTAGTATCTAAAGAATTTAATTATTTTACCTACAGCATCTCTCTTCATTAAAATGAAGTATTCAAACCTAAATTGTATGTCAGGACTCAGAAAANAAAAGAAAAGAAAAGAAAAAGCAGTAACAAAATCAAACAGGAACAGGCAAAAAACATTGTGGGTAACACATTCCTCTAGGTGTTAGAAATTTGATGTCCATCAAGACCTAGCAGAGTTTGATTTAAAATGTCGAACATCTGCTTGAGAAGGTGTCAAAAAGCTCCCAAAACTGGCACACAGAGAAATGTGTATGGTTTCCTGGCTATGAAGACCATGTTTTTGAAAATACTCATTTTGGCAGTGGCTATCAGGCTTTTTCCAAACCCTCTCTATACTCATCCTTGCTAAATAATCAGGTGGGAATGTGCAGAACCATAGCAACAATTCATTTGGCATCAGGAAAGGATAAAATACTCTTCAATAAAATGCAGAAATATTATCATCTCATAGAATTTACCAAAACATACAGCAAAAGTGAGCTGTGGAGTACTTAGTCAAGAGCAGAGAAGAAGCAATATAAGCATTATTGCTATAGAGGAGTAGAAATTCCCTCAAACACACAGGGTCTTTTGATAACTCAATCTAATATGATAAAAATGTTTTGTGATTTCTGTAGTTCACTTATCTCATGTTTAATCAGATGAGCTTAATGGAAAATTGTGTATAAATTTTTAAAATGAATGTGAGAAAACTTGAAGTTATGCAAATATGTTGGAAGTGTCTTGTTAAGATGCCTTAGGATGGGAATTATCATCAAGTAATTATAAGCAAGTGGATAAGTTTATTACAAAATTATATTATTTTGCTCCCTAGGAATTTCCTAGCTTTCTTTTTTTCTTTTCTTTGATGTAAAAATGAAATATCAGCTGCTTAAAGTCCCATCATCCATTAGGCTATGGTTAGAGTCTTGTTGGAAATAAGACCTCTCTACACAGTGTGGAAAGCAGAAAAAAAGTAAAAAAGAGGAAGATTATGACTTAAGTAACAGGTTGCTACCTCTTGAAAATGAATTTTCCCTTCCATTTCTCTTCAATATTTGTGAACATTAACAATGAAATAAAACCACTGTCAAATAAGCCAGGTTTTTCCAGTTACACAAAACCTGGAAACGAGATGTCTACAGTGGTATAAAGAAACAACATTGTTTGGAATAGACACATTTGGTCTTGCTTAACTGTAAAATATTTCTCTGAAGAAAATCATCAGACTAGTTTTTATGGTTTCCCATATTTACACAGCAGTTTTATCTTGAATTAAGAACAGCTCTTAAAATAGCTGGAAAATGCTCACTGTAAAGAATCTTTCCCAAGATTTTCTGCTCATTTTCAGATGAAATATTTTGCAGCCTCTGTTTTTATTCCTCCTTTGTTGCCACAATTGAATCTATCAATGCTTGTGGCTCATGCTGGCTGTGGCATTTTTTGCAAATATGATCCTGCAACAACATTGTATAGGGAAAGGGTAGGTGCTTATGTGAGGTGTCATCAATTACTTACCAAGGTCACTGCATGCTGTATCCTCTGGGAATCATATTATGGGCACTCATCATAGCCTGAAGGAAAAGATACTGAATTATCATATTCTTTTTCCAAAATAACGTTCTGATTACTTTTGACCCAAGTTAATATTCAGTCTAAAAACACCAAGAAGAGTGACGATTTCAATTTAAACTCTATTTAACCCAGTGCAAGAGAAAAACACTAAACCACCGAAATACATTAGAAAATAACTTAAGTACACTCTGTGGTTCAAAAATTAATGTAGAGTTGTGTATCAACATCAACATTATTTTTTAAGTTAAAAAACCGAGGTGACCAATACTAGGCTGAGAGGTATCTAGATTAGGTTAAAAGAACCTGGTGTTCTCATCCTATTGACCACTGAAAATTCCATGGGGCTACAGGTGAGCTACAGAACAAGAGCAGGATCTGTGTCTGCCTCTGCCTGCATGCCACCAAATAAACTATCAAATAAACAAACAAGCAGTTAAAACATCCAACTGTGTGGAGCCTAACTTGTTTGTAGAAGAAAACTACTTGTTTGCAGGAGAAAAGAAGACTATGGCAGCCAATATCACACAGGACAGTTGAGGGACTATTAAAAGAAATGATTAGGTTTGTGGAAAAAAAAAAAGTTAAATACAGAATCTAGAGGTTTTTATCACTAAAGAGACATATTTAATCTAGTCATTAGAGAAGCAATGTCTAAATTATCTCAAGTATCTTATCACCTCATCCACAGACAGACATGAATAGGGAGCTGTAGTGCAAAAGTGCTGAGCATTTAAGCACTATAAACACTGATTGAAGGTGTTGCCTTTTGGAATATCAGGATAACTCAGGTACAGACTTTGGTCCTAGAGGAGTGACACTGAAGATGAGCTACAGGGATGACCTTTATGGGACTGATGGCTACCTGTGCCTTTAGAACTGGATTGGTTCTTAGTTTTGTTTGAGAGGTGTCCCCTGCAGAACTGCTCCTGCTGTAGGGCCATGAAAGGCATATTGATCAAGTAAGAAGAGAGCATTTTCTTTTGACTCTCAGCCATGAAATGTCTGATAGCCCAAAGTAATAAACTATCCTGGCTGACACTTGCACTTCCTGATACTGCCATACAATGCCACTAACAAACACAGTATTCTGTTGTCAAAAAAGGGGCAGTTTTGTGTGCAGTATATGTGTGAAATACAACCCAGCAAACAAAATGATGTATGGCATTACCTTGCTCTCATGCCTTTAGGCATAATGAAAAATAATCACCAGGTCAGCTGACCAGCTCTTTCCAAATCGGCAAGAGTGCTCTTAATAGAAGTGCTGCACTTAAGATGTTGGTCAATATGGAACATGGACAAGTTAACATCAATGAAACCAAGCAGAATTCCTTCTCAGGAGCCTTTGAGTGCACCACTGTGTTCTAATAATTCAAGGGAAAACATTCCAGTCAGAAAATCCAGAAACTCAAATCTGATTGATAGTATTCATTTAAAGGAAGGAAGGAAGGAAGGAAGGAAGGTAAAAGAACCACAACAATACAGATAAGGAAGAAGAAGTTCTTTGTGTTGTTGTTTGCTGTGGTGAGTGAGACTTCCATCTCATCTAAAATCTCCTTTCTCTGGAAGTCCAAATATTATGGAAATTACAGGCAGCTCCAGCTGGGAACAAAGTTCTGCAAGTGTGCATGAATCTTGCAGTAGCTACAGAAGATAGGATTGTGTCAGTCTAATTAGACTGAATCCAGAGACATGCCTTTTTTTTTTTTTTTTTTTTTTTTTTTTTTTTTTTTTTTTTTTTTTTTTTTTTTTAATTGATTTTGGCTTTCCATTATTCCTATCCAACAAAGGGAGGTTTGAGGGGCCAAGAAATAAAATAATATATTAATAAAGCTATTAGAGTGAGGCTTTTTATCTTCATTGACTCTGCCTATGGGTTTCATGCACAAGAAGTCCAACAGGGCTGGAAAACAGGATCCATGCCTTTAAAAATCTAGCCCCACATCTTTATCCAATGGAATACATTTTGTGTGAATGAGTGTCATGAGAAATAAGAGGCAATGCTGGAAAGCAGCTCCCAGCAGCTATGATATGACAGTCTTTCTGCTCCTTAGTAGCCAGTTTGTATAGACAATGGAGTGATCTGAAAGGCCCTTCATTGTGGATCTGCTTAATGTTTTGAATTTGTATTTACTAAATGCAGTGTATGACCCTTCTCATGCAAAGCTGTGTTTGAAAGCACTGAAGAGAGTCATTTAAAAGAAACTATAATGCTCTTTGCAGGCCTCATATTCTTTGCTATAGCCTGAACACTATAGCAATTACACAATTAGAGATAGCTCCAGTCTCTGCCAGACACAGTTTTATGTAAGAACAGCAATTGAGGGCAACTGAAAAAAAGAGAAAGAAACACATTAAAGTTTAAAACTTGTGCTTTGGTGTTCTTAGTTCCTATTTTTCTCTAAATCATTTGGAAACCTACCCCTTTGACCTCCTTTTAAAGAAATGGAATTAGGAATCTCCAGGCACTTTCCTCTTGGTTTGATTTCTGGAAGTTATAAGAATACCAAAATAGCTTGGAGAGGCTGAGAGAAAGGAGATGGTGTTCAAGGAGAGTCACTGGTCAGTTTCTCATTTATGCAAAGAATAAGAAAGTTCTTACTGGAATGGATCAGATGGACTTCAAAAATATTTCATACAATAGGTATGGTATGCTGCACACAAAGAAATTGTAAGATTAGGTAAAAACACCAATTCCTCACATTACAACAGCCATGTCCATTCCACAAGATTGCCAAAATTCCAATCAGTTTCTAAACCAGTATTTTATGTCACTTAACATTTACTTATATGTTACTTATGCTTTTTCAAATAATTAATGATTTAAAATTCAGATGAAAATGTTTGAAAGATTACTATACAGTTTTAAGAGCCATTTTTAAAAATTAAGACATTTTGGTAATAATGTTGCAGTGACCATTTTTAGACAGGTGTTACTAAACTGCTACAAAACTTTTTGTAAGGCTGACATCAACAAGATTCTGACAGTTCATTAAATCATGTCCCTATGTTGGCATAAATATAGATTTCCTGCTAGCTTTTCTATACTCCCCAAATTCACTAATTTTTCAAAGGAGAAAGGCAACCTGATCTTCATACAACTTAAATGGGGATTGTATCCTTATGTATCACCAAAGGACCAGGTCTGCAATGCTTAATTGTATTTTGATATTTTCCTAGACAATTTTTTCAAGTCAAAACATGATGCAGCTTCAAAATATATCTGCATGCTAGTAAACATGGAATTGGGAGACTGTGCTCACACAAAGAATGCTTTGTTTGTTTGCACCTCTCCACCTAGTCATTAGAAACCAGCACAGAAGAAGCAAGCAGCCCTGGAGAATTTATCTGTAAAATCTGACGTTTTCAAAAAACATTTCTGTGCTCCTGAGGTTTTAGTTTTTTCCCTATGTTCTTCTGCAGCTCTAGGAAAGGCAAGTGAGATAGCTGAGGACAGCTCTGAACGCCAACAAGCCTAACCCCACGCTCCAGCATGAGATGCTGTATGTTCGAGGGCAGTTCGAAGGCAACTCTTGAGTGTGACAGAACGTCCGTGCTGCGGGGTCCGAGAGGCGCCTGTGTGAGGCGATTCTGCTCTGATCCCGAAAAAGGGCAAAGGCAGAGGGAGAACGAGCAGATTCCCAGCAAAGCGGAGCTGTGTCTTTACCTGTGTGAGGGGAGGCGAGGCGGACGGGGCCTGCCTGCGCAGGGCCGGCACCCGCAGCCCTCAGGAGCGGCGGGAGGGCTTTGGACAGTCCCTGGACAGCTCTCCCCCCTGAGGCTCGGNCCCTCTCCGCCGCGGGCAGTGATGAGGCGGCCGCGGGCAGCGGCTGGCGCGGAGCACCCGGAGTTTGTTCGCTGCCCGTCCGTCCTCTTCTCCCTGATGCTCTGAGCCGGAGTCTCCTCCTCTCCCCGGGCTCGCACCCGGGCTGGATGCTCCGCTCGCTCCTCGCTTCCCTGCCACAGCCGCCGGCCGCTTCCCGCCGCCCCGCAAGAAATGGAGCCGTCCGCTGCCCCTCTGGACACCACTCCGGACCCCGCCATCGTGCAGCCCCCCGGGGTCAACCC